>JAFELO010000316.1:78126-115307 GCA_017140195.1 Eumaeus atala | reverse complement strand
CCCCCCACAAACGAGGAAACATGCCCGCCATCCTGCTCTACTGCTTGGTCGATGAGCTTCAAGAATCACAACGTTCTGAAAAAGGCACGGCATGTCCTTTTCAAACTATATCCTCTCATAAACGAAAAGAGCAAAATGGCGAACAGACATAAGCTCACTTTGTACACTACATGCATACGACCGATCATGTCGTACTGCAGTACAGCATTCGCGCACATAGCCCCGACCCAAATAGAACGTTTGCAAAATAGATTCCTAAGCATGGCCACTGGATGCCCGTGGCACATCCGAAACATAGACCTACATTGCGACTTTCACTTAAAATCGGTAAAAGGACACTTCAAAGAGCTGTCTCAAAAGTTCTTTGACCGTGCTCTTAATCACAAAAACAATTTGATCGCTCAAACGTCGGAATACGACCCGACGTTAATAACTGATTCCCGTTACCGTTGGCCGAAGCACGTACTGCACGACGGCGACGACGCGATAGCCATAGCAGTTGCTAAGTGCGCCCTTGCACACAAGCAAAAAAACAACCAGACACGCATCCGCAGTAAAATGTCCATAGGGCCAACTTACGGATAGCAGTTTTAGTTGGTAGTAGCTATCGCTTCACGACCTGAGCTCGACACACACTTCAGGCCCCCTTGGGTCGGCTGGATGGTGCGTAAATGCATTTTTTTTGCTAGAAACCAATATCATATACAACGCTCGTACCGGTCGAGTGACCTTACATATAGTGACACAGTTATAACCCATATGACTGACAGAATGACAAACTCACACACCGCTTACGGAAACGAGCCCGGGTAAGTTGAGGTTGACTGAAGAGACTTTGAGCTTGGATCTTTAGAGATAAAATATCGCGACATTAGTGAGCTCTAGTAATAATAAATAAATCAAGTACACGGCTTTTTGCTGATTTGTAGCGCAAATGAACCCCTCCCGTCAGAGGGGGGGGGGGGGTGAGGAGGCCGGCCTACACAGATAAGCCAAACATTAAACGAGCTCAATTATCCTTATCCACGACACCGCAACTTAAACATCATTGTGCGCGAGCCGTCCTACTAGTGTGATGAGGGGGCCCGCTTCCCCCTTTTTGGTCCCAAAAATAGTTACTATAGGGTACGCCCACAATCAACTCGGTACATCTCTTGCCATGTGATGCGGGAAAAGAGGGGGTCTGTCCCCCGATCGTCTCCCTAAATTTGAAGACACAAAGGTCTTCGCTAGTCAAGTTAAGGCTAGACAAGCGCCGCCAACCTGTAGTAGGTCCCTCCGAAAAAGGTGTTTGAGGGGGGCCTGAGGAGACCCTTCCCCTCAGTTAAACAGTTGGGGCTCTCTGGCCAGGTAAAATCTATGTTTCCCCAACAAGGTTCAAGCCTTGTCGTGGCGGTAGGGCCTAGTATCTCGGCTGAACCCAGGCGAAGCCAATTGAACCGAGGGGGATCTTTGCACCCCTCTTATAAGAGGAGAGGGCTAAAGATCGGATCAGGCTCTTATAAGAAGAGGGGACCAAAGAGCAACAGGAGGAGGTGCTTTTGCGCTCGGAGCAAGGGGCGAGGATGGGAGTCTCACCCCATTGCACTGTCCCAAAGTCGGTAGGGTTGTCCTGTAGTGCGGGGCAATAACATCTGTGGAGGTGGAGCCGGCCCCCTAGGGGGCTGACTAGCCGTCTGGATGCCCTGATGATTTGTTGTTCCGGGGCACCTCACCAAGGGTGGCACTGATGGCACTCGCTGTGGTTTTTGTGGGTATTCGGCACCATCTTGTGCCGCGAGTCCCATACACCACTGGACCCCACCCAAAACCAGTGAAGGCACGTAAATGCGTTTCCCCGCGTCAACCAAAAAAAAAAAGGTAATATTTATATTTATAAAACAATATGTCCTCACTGACTGATTCATCATCGCCAATCGTAAACTATTAAAGGGTGGTAATGAAATTTTGAGGTCGACTGGGACGATCTCCGTGCAGTAGCCGGTCCGAGTGGATGCGAGTAGCAGGAGATCGGTCGTCTTGGCGATCATTGAGAGAGGCCTGCGTCCAGCAGTAGACCGATAAGGGCTGACAATGATGAATGAAACTCTGTGTGATCCTCTGTATTGAGGAGATGCCCTCGAAAGATGGAAATTTGAATCACATTGATCATAATCATCCTCTTCGTTGCACAGCTGACCGACGCACATTTTGTCTGTGTCGGCAAATACTCGCGTGTAGTGACTCACACACAACTTGTAATCGCACACCTCATAATGCGAAGCATTAGGGAGCGCTCTACAACTCTCGAAAATGTCAAATCTCCTCTCAACGTAAGATAGCAATCAGGAATATGGTGGCGAAAATAAAATACTTGTTGTAATCTTTTGTAAACAATTGTTTATTAACATTTAATTTATTGTTGCATCACTGCACAAATAATACACATTCTTCACACAGTGGCTACCATCTATCACCATACAGGTACCAATACAAATGACTTTTATGCGGACACGGTACATCTATGGAATTACATCACCATCTACATAGATCGCTTTCATTTTTCTTTTGAAACGAAAATGTGAATTTACCAAAAAAAAAAAGTTGTACTTTATCTAAAATTATATATATAAAGAATAGAAAATAATTCACTTGTTTATAGCATGCAATAAAATATAGAAAAAATATCGAGAGAACGAATTTCCTATGATAAAGTTACTTATTAGAAATGGAATGATTTTTTATTTCGTCTTTCATTATACTCACAATAAATGCATTCATGATTTCTAATAAAAGTCCAGAAACAGAACAATCGAGAAGTTAATCTTCAGTCAATCGTATGTTATAAAAATAATCAAATGATTTAAATAATTATAATTTCACATCTATTGTAACGGATTCATTGATAAATAAATTAAAAATACTGTGATTTTATTGGACCGGCAAATTAAATAAATTTTATATCATTAACATTAAATACCCAAAAAAGAAAAATGAAAGGCTACATTCGACATTTTAAGTACAATAGATATGATATCGCTTGGTATCTTTATAATTCACATAATTTATTATTACAATTTGTCATCTTACAAAATTAAACAAAAGAACATCAATACGATCAGTCTATTAATAGTTTGATATAAATTTTACAATTTTGTCGATTAAACCTTTAATTATCCTAAAAGTGACGAAGAGGCCACATAAGAGACCCAACTTAATAATATCTACAAAATGTATTATAAAAGTGTAATTTAATTGCGACTACGAGACTACGAGACACAAGTTCGAATACCGAAAATGTGTCTTGATGTGTCGGTAATCGATTCCACAGCGTACGGCATCGATTATAATAAATAAGTTATAACAACCAGCGAAACCGTGTCTTATGTGGCCTAGTGACTATATTGTCGCAGTACTCTTACGAAAATAATGGAGGATACACTTAACAACTAAAACTTAATAGTTCTTTTTATACACAATGACTTAGGTTTCGACATTTTGTTTCTTATAAGTACTCAGATATTTTAAGCCTATGGACTAATTTCGTGCGTTTTGCGTTTCTCCGGTGCGCGCGCGACTTCCACACCCTCACATGATACAACTATGGAAAGGATTTAGAGATGGCGCTGGCATCGGACATGGAACAGACATTCCTAAACCAATTGGAGAGTATGGGTGAGGAAAAATCTATGTCGATTTTCATGAAAACCGTAACATGATTTTTGTAGTTTGTTCATTAACAATCATAATGATAGGAACAATGGCCATAATTAGTCAATCACAAAGTAAATCAACGTAAAAAATAGGCTTACAATTTGCGCTCTATGAATTAGTATAAAATCTTATATAACGCACGGTTTGGTTTGTGTACTGGTGCGAGTCTAAAACAAAAGACAGCGGGGCGTGAACATAGAATCGATACAGATTCACCGTATTATTTGCCAAAAATTGTTTAACTTTTAAAATTATTTCAACGTCAACTGACAGTTCGATTTCCGAACGGATGACGTTTCGAGGGACGTCGATCGCGTTCGGGGTTCGAATTTGTGTTGACATTGACAGGTTGAAATTTGAAGATGTAAAGGATAGGCAAATGACAATTCGGGTTCAGTATCGTCCCTCTGGCGAGAGTCCCGCGCGTCGGACCGAGACCGCGCGGGCTCTGTTCACAGTTACCTATAGAGATCGCAGACAGTGGAAAGATCCACTTGTACCCTACGGCAAGCGCGGTCCTCGCCTATCGAAACACTCACAAGAAAACCCTAGGCCCATACTAGAATACTATCATCCTACACGGGCACTAGTCGACAATAATAATAAATATATTCATATCATTGAATTGTTTTTGGATCCAAAGGCGACCCACTGCAGCGGAGGTCGATATTAATTTCAATAAAAAATACATTTTCAAATTAAAATAAAATTCTGGGACGGCGTCAAGTGTTCTTGGCGACGCTTGCCGATAAAGGGTCAAAACATATCGCCATTAATATTTACAGCGGCGTACGAAACGTTATCTCAAATAAATATATCCGAACTTACAAAACTAGCCGTCTATACAGGAAGTCACTTTACAGATTACGCTATATATACACGTGGCGCACAGCCTTGATCGCACAAGCGTCCGTTGCGAATAAATAATTTAGTGTCCATTGACGCGGCACTAGTACTACACTTGCGTCGCGAACGTCGGCGGCAAGCAATGGTCGTCGAGCACGTACACCCCTCCGCCCTCCAGCGCTCGCTTCACTAGCGACGTGTCGCTGTAACATACAAAGGAATAGGTTAGGTTGCTGTTTCGTCTAATGGGCTGGTTAGGGGTGTTATGAGTTGATGATTACAAAATAGTGATTTTCTACACAATTTGATATTATAGAGAGATCAATAGTTCCTGTTGTGTAATCGGTGACTAATACAGTAGTTTAGTGTTGCATACTGACCTATTGGCGCAATACGCCGAGTCTGCGGAGAGTCGCGAGAGTCGCGGGTCCAGTGCCGCCAGCAGTCGCGCGGCACTCTCTGTGTTGAGTGTTTTTCTTTTACACTCTTCTGCTGCTGCGTTGTGCGCGTTCTGGCACTCCGGCACGGGTCCCTCGCATTTGCCCCAAGTGTTGCGTATCACCCTGCCGCCGCCGCCGGCGTTGGCCGCGTTTTGGGCCCTCGCTTCGGCGTCTGCGGCGTTTTGGGCGCGTTTTCTTCGTCTCCGGAGCAAAGCTACAGCCACGGCCGCGGCTAGGGCTGCGGCGGGCACGGCGGCCGATAGTGCGGCGATCAACGCCACGTGTCTCCCTGATAAAGTCTCCTCCTCTGGCAATTCATCTCCAACCCTTCTCAAATGCCCGCCGGCGGGTTTCGCAGCCGCGTAATCCGCCAGGGATACCGTACATGACTTGCCGCCCCAACCTGCGGGGCAGTTACAATGATAGCCGTCGACTCTGTCCCTGCAAGTGCCGCCGTTTCGGCAGGGCGACGACGCACACTCGTCGACATCGATGCTGCAATCTTTGCCAGCGAAACCGGGACGGCAGCGGCATTCGTAGTCGTTGTCGAGGACGAAACATTCACCGCCGTTCGCGCAAGGCTTCGCGAGACAGAAGTCCACTCGAGTCTCGCAGCGGGGCCCTAGGAAACCAGGAGCACATTGGCATTTCTGTCCGTTCACTAGATCCACACAAGTGCCCCCGTGCTCGCAGATTATTCCGGCGCAGTCGTCTATATCTATTTCGCATCTGTTTCCTCTGAAGCCAGTCTTGCAAGCGCATCGGAAGCCGTCGCCAGCCCTCGTGCACGTGGCACTATTCCGGCAGGGGTTTGCGGCGCACGGATCAGCCTCAACTGCACAGTCAAGTCCGGCGTATCCTGGCGGGCAAAGGCATACGTAGCCTGAAGCCCGTGGCTCACAAGTTCCGCCGTTTCGACAAGGTTGATCCATGCACGTCAGCCTCCTCGTTTCGCAGCGCGCTCCTTCGTATCCCGAGGGACACGCGCAGGACAGTTCGCCTCCTTCGTCTGTGACACAAGCGCCGCCGTTGAGACACGGCCGGACCGAGCACGACTGGCGCGACTTCTCGCAGTCCGATCCCGTGTACTCTTCAGGGCAGACACAAGTGTAGCTCCCCTGGCCCGTGTTGTGGCATATTCCCCCGTTCCTACAGGGGCGATGGTTGGTGCAGTAGTTCAGGTCTTGGTTGCAGAACAATCCACCCCAGCCTTCCTCGCATATGCAGTCCCAGGGTTTGGAGCACGTTCCGTGCACGCAGCCCGGATGCCGCTCGCATTGGTCGCACAGCTCGCCCACCCAGCCCGAATGACATCTGTAAATGAAAGAGACGCACTTGAGTAATGTATACAACGTGATAACAAGCGAATAAAAAGCGTACGCCTTTCTTTAGGAACAATGAGGCTGAATGATTTAGGGAAGCTCGAGCGTTTAGCACAAAGGTGCGAAGTGGCTGCTCACATGCATTCGTCGGGCTTCAGGCAGTGGCCGTGGTCCGCGTCGCAGCCGGGCAGGCATCTCGCTGTAACAAAAGAAATGAGTTCGTTAGCGCATCACAAAGACAAAAGACACAATGGAACAGACTTAATAGTTCGGGGCATGGGTCGATACGCAGCCTCATATTAACTGTGGAATCTACATCGCAAAGGACACGAGAGAGAGGTTCGTTAGCGTCCCACTGGGGACGAGGTCACGCGCAGCGATCATTTACCTTAAGCCACTACTCCTTTACTAATTCTAATCGCCTGAGTTACAATTATTCCAATAATTAAACTCTCGTTATATAAACAGTTTCATAATACCTAAAACCGCGATTAGGGTTATACTAGAAAGTGAAGAACCGGGCGTAACATGACTCGTTAATGCTCGTTTACGTGGTGTACCAGTAAAACCCCGAGTACACTCTTATGTCGAAACAAAACGTGAAAACCAAAGTGCACGATGCATTGCTGGTTGACTACGAATGTATATGTTCAATACTGACAATGAACGAGTAGTACTGTGCGCTTGGTAAAAAATATTGTTTTGAAATGAGAAGTGCGAGTCGGCGTCGTATCGGTCGGGTGCGCACGGGCAAGTTATCGGAGCGAACACAAAGGGGGCAGATAGCGCGGGGAGTCTAACCGTCACTCGACCGTTACTAGTCCCCTAACTCACTAGAAAAATACTAAGACGCCATTTTATACATAAATTACCCAGCCAGAATGCAAATAAAAGAGCTTCGGAATAGTAATTCCGACGAGGAAGCATTGCGCGGATAAATCTCGGGCTATTCGCTCGCCTTTAAGCCGGGGAATAGCTTTAAAGTAGGTTTAAATTCCAAATTTAAACCTACATTAAAGTCTACGGAGCCAGACTAATCTGTAACACAAAGCCCCCGAAACTTCTCGAAATACTTGCAAATCGGCTTACGACTCACTCAGCTAAATTGGAAGCCCTGTTGCGATGGGGTGACCGAATGAAATCGAAATCCGCTCTCAACATTATTAAATTCCTCCTGGGCGATTGAAATATATCGATATGACCTGTGTTTATTTTGAGAACACATAGGTATCAGGAAAGAATTAAGACGCCACTTGTCGGCATAACAAAAGCTTAGAGGTTTCAAGTGCTGGGCCTCATTGCTCATTACACTTCACTTCATACACTCCAGTCTTATCGGAACAGAACAGTGAGCTCTAGCCAAAGTTACAGTTCAGAAGCATTTATTTAAGTGGAGCTACGGGACATGAAAGTACTACGAACCCATCAATTATTATCGGTGAATACGTATTGGTATCGATTACCAATGTTAATGGCGCACTGCGACCAGCCAAGGTAAGATGCTAGTTCCAACAAGGTCAGGTAGAAGTCCCTTAAGACACACGTGTTCGGGTTTGGGCAAATGTTTAACATCTGTCTATTGGAAACGGAATAGGTGCGTGGGATTCGCGATACACGATAATATTCGTGAGAACCTTGCACTCGTTTACAATTAGGCGAAATTAAGCGGAGGTAAAGGGCTCCTCGCGATGTTTACCCTATCATTAGGAAGAGGAGCTGGTCTGGCAAGATAATGCCGTCGGGACATGCAAATAAGATTTCGGGATTGTTAAGCTTTCCCAGAAGGCAGATACCGTTCGGCAGATGTGAAGCAAGTTTCATGACACGGTCAAGTACGTATTTTATTTCGATTGGTGTTCACTTCTCGTTTAAAGGTGTTTTGACCCGGTTCGCTCGTACGTGTGTGTGCGAGCGTTGTTTTCATTTCATTATGGCCGCTTCTCTCGCTTTTACATTTTCGTAATCACCGATGCGCCGAGTTTAGGGCTGGCGTATTTAATATCGAAATTCCACTTGCATTGGTCTACGAAAAAGTGGACATCTCACGCTTCGGAGTGATTTCCTCGGATCATGAATATCATGCATTCTGTTTACTTTTACCGGAAAATTATGATTAGTTATCCCGTCTGGTGATACCAGGGCCGCATGGATAGCAAGCGGCCAGCCCTGGGCGAAGCGAGAGAGCGCTCTACGCGGTGCGGCGTATCCGTCTCTGTCTAGCACGTTTTTTTGCGGCGCCGGAGTGTGGGAACGCGGCGGCAGGTGGGGCTGCCGAGATTGCGACGCGACATCCGCCCGGCACAATGCATCTCGAGACGCGCCGCTTTGTTTTACAATACACCACTGCATACGTCACAGTGACGTTCGACGCTTAGACTTTTTGAGAGATTTGAGACGCCCACGCAACTCAAGATCCGCGGAATGGTAAAAGTATCTATAGTTTCATAGTTTATTCGATTGAAACGCTTGTTTTCAAGAAATTATCGTGCGACGCGGTAAAAAGTGTCCGGACATGTCGTCGCTAATGACGCCGGCATTCTGCCTTGCTTTTGTTTACCAATCCAGCGGTATCCGAAGACAAACATACCACACGGCCGACCGGTCACACGCTCCGTGTGACAGCCCACTAATATTTTTATTGATTCGATGCTTTAATGTCACCGTCCAAGCAAATGGATTTCGAGGACGTACAACCATCGACGTATGAAATAAGTAGACATCATAACGATTGGTGGAAAAAAATAATGAGTAGACACATTTAGAGCGTTCGTTAAAGAATTAAATTGAAAAATTATACAAGTCACAGAGCATGTCGAAATTGGAGGTATAATTTGGCTTCTTAAAACAATTACACTGGTATAATATTAATTTATGGACCATTATATGATACTGGAATGCCCGAAATTCTCAACCTTATTAAGAAAATGTACATGTGAAAATTCGTCAGTGCAACAATGCCTCGTAAAATTACAAAAAGGGGGTACCCAAAAAAAAAAAATATAATTAAACAGTAGAAAAATAATTCCTGGGTTATTGAACTTTAAACACATTCCGGAGACCAATTAATTATGTCAAAATCTAAATAAATATATTTTATATCTGTGAGTTCCTCATTATCCTAAAAAGGGACGTATTTATTTAGGATGCTCTCTCGTTTGAGTTCCTGAGATATGGGAGTTGAGTTCCCTTGACCTCAATGAGTCACGACAATCGGCTAGAAAGCATTTGTTGGCACCCAAAAGGTCATTCGTTTAAACTGTGTTTATGAAAGGATGTTTCACTTTTGACATCGTGACCAATTAATGAGGATGGACGAATTGGGACATTTAAAAATTACCGCCATCCGAATTCCCGTTGCGAAATGTTGAGACCTATTTTTTAAACCAATGTTTACGCGCCCATAGACATCCACACAAGATTATGCAGGTTTGGACTGTCATAAATAGCACAAAATGTGTCATAGCTGTCACTTTTCGGGTTCCTCCGCGATTGTGTCGGAATTTTGCTACAATACAACAAATCATACAGTAGCATTAGGAAAATCGAACTTACGTTTGGAACAATAGTTTCCTGTCCATCCAGGTCTGCAAACGATTTCTCCGGCTGGTGAGCAGGTGTAATGCCCGAAGGTGTCGTCCCTTGGCCTGCAGAGCACCTTGCATCCAGGTCCATAATAATGGGGGGCGCAGGTCACTCGGTAGGACAGCCGCAGATGCGCCCCTCCCGAACCACCCCATCTCTGTTCTTCCTCAATCCATGGACCTCCGACATCAGCTATACTCTGCTTAGTCATGCGCGCAATGAGGGTATCTGGAAAAGAAATATTGGACTCTAAACAACCGTATATTAGAGCTTAGATTCGGTAAATCTAAGGATAATACGGTTTAATTCGATTACGAAAAAAGAAATTCGTTTATCACCGTGGGAAGTTTGTGAGTTAAATTGACCTGTTATGTTAGCCTTTTGACGCCCGCATTACGTGAGATTTCATTGTTCCCATGATTCACAGTTTCAGACGGCGCTAATACGAGCCATATATATCTAGTTACTAAAAGAAATATACAGGTTACATAACATGCCGCTGATTTGAAAAAAATCATCGCCTCCATTCATCAAAGCGCTGGTCTCGCTGGGAAACGTCGACCAGTTCTTTTATTTATTCCTCTCCGTGTATGCCCACTTTTTTCTCGTTTTGCTACGCCCGGCGTTACATTCCTAAGCCGGTAATCCCGACAGCAGATAAAATTAAACCAGACGCGAAACAAAATTAAAAGGTATATGAAATCGATCGACTAATTTCGTGGCCTATGGTATTCGATATTGTACTTCGTGTGACATCGATAAACGGAATCGAATAACGCGAGTTGTATTCGATATATGTTTCTTTTACGGCCGAGAATCTAAAAGCGTGTGTGCGATTCTGTATTACAAAATCAAATTTCCTGTTATTAGTGATACAGCGATTTGAATTGATCTTAAGATAACATTGCAATTGATTTCAGTCTGTTTACATCATCCTTGATAATCTGCAATGGCTGACGAATCGCAAGCCGGAATACCACATAGAGAACACTATTCAACGTTGGCTTATACCGATTCGCATCTGTGCAATAAATCTACACAATAAACGTGTACATACACTTAAGAGCTAGCCTAAAGAAAATATAATAAATATAGGTAAGTTTAATCCGCAATCGAGTAGTTAAATCGAGTTACATAAGAATCGAATAAACTTTGGAATTAGGAATAACAATTCCGCATAGAAAGGAAGATAAAATTATAGTAAAGTTGTCTTTGTTTTGATTGTATTTTGAATAAGGAATAGCGTTTCCAGATAAAACATAGTAAAGGTAAAAGGATATATTTAAATTTTCAGAGCTATTAAAGCGTAGTGTAGAATTCGGGGGATTAGAAAAATGATGTGTGGGAAAAGAGCCAGTGTGGTGTGCAATTTAACTCGAATGTGCTCCGGAGAATCATGGCAACCGCGCACTTGGCTCAGGTGTGCTAGGGTCGCCACTTATCATTTTTATAATGCCTTTCTAACTGACATAGGCTGCTGCAGTAGTATGATAATAGCAGGAACAGTTAAGTAAAAAACGCACGACTCCAAACGTGTGTTCTAAATTGATTTTTATTAATACACAAGAAATCCGCCTTCGTCGGGGAAAAATAGGGGTCAAATTTTGTAATAAATTCTTCCCCGGGAATCACATACGAGGGTGAAAGCCTCATGAAAATCCGTTCAGTATGTTTCGAGAAAATCGATCACCAGAGAGATGTCAACCCTACCTACACAACATATCAATTTAAATCTAAATTCCTGAACGCATTTGTTTTATAGACAAAAAGAATAACCTCACACAATTACTCTCCTCATACAAATTACAGAACCTATATTAAATGAAGGTGTGCCCAATGAGTCTATTACTTCACAAATAAATAACACATTTAAAGAAGGATGGGATACGTGCCCGCACGTAATTACATACGCCAGAGGTCAAACAACGATATAAGAGAATAAAAACGCCGAATCGCCCACAGAATCGGATGCCGTCGATTTTGGGATATTTTAAAATCGATTTTGAGAACAGGATCAACACGCGAGCTTCCGTTCATCGGCCGGATGCACGAGTGGCGAATCAGGTTTCTAGTTTATGCACAAAAACAGAACACGAATAATGACAAACCTATAACCAGTCCAACACGGCTGTGGGAAACAGCACATCATCAATGGACTGTGCACTTTGTTTATAAAACTGACCACTTCTAGTAGAGTAGCCTTAGCTTTGCACTGGATAAACAAGCTCCGGGCTCTCGAAGTTCTGTATGTGCTTTGAAAGTTTAAAGCTCTCGGTCAATTTGACGTCCGACACTCGAGCTTCGGCTCAAGTTGTTTTGCGCACTAAACACGATGATTTGACATTTACGGTTACAAAAGTTTTACATCCATATATGGTAGCGATTTTGACACCTGTTTTAGATCCTTTTGTTATCCTCATCTCCGTTGTTATGATTAAACATCGTCAATATTTTTGATCCTAAAACACGATTGTAAATATATTCTAAAAAAGAAGAAGAAAAAAAGATCCATCATCAGCTTTTATGCGTTTTTAAGCCTTCAGTAATAGACGAGAAAGAACAGTAAATACTTTTTATTAAATAAAGTAGCGATCGTTTAATAAAAAAAAACACTTAACTATGAGAACAAAAAATGACAACTAACTGTTGTAATCGCATCTCGTCAGGCGCAGCAGTAGCAAGCCCCAGGCGACTTGCGCCTGCGCACGGTAATTGCCTACTCTGTTATCAATGATGTCACTTTCACACGCTCTTATTATCTGTATCGGTACAGAGTGTAAACTGAGACAAAACAATCATTTGTGTACGTACCGTAAACACGTTAAGACAAAGCACTGCTATTATTCGGTATGTGCTCAGCATCTGTCGACAGAACATCCCGTGCGCGCTTAACATAAATCGAACCTTCCGGACCATCATCCTATTTTTTACTATATCAAGCCATACGACGAAAGATGAAGTGTAAACTAAAGTCGACTTCCTCACTTTTGGCACTAAGTAAACAATGAAAGGCCGTTACTGGGATCCAGGTGTGGAGCGCTTCGCCTCGGGCGACAAAAGATTTCGGTGAAGGAATGAAAATAATAATAACAAAGAACTATTGTACAAAACTTATTTATTCGAACAAGGAATGCCGTTTAAGGCGATCAATCCTGGTCTGTCTATGATAAAGCTTCTGTCATTTTTCAAAAATCGTATGTTCCGTCATGTTACGTAGCGGCTACGTCATTAAATTCGAAAATAGAAAAATTATTTTAATTAATAAGTATCTAGTAGTAGGTCGTACACAAACCGTATGTATAACCTGTTATTATGCTTGATTAGATTTCTGTTGGTAACATTTCTCGGTAGTGCGCCGGCGCCGCCCATCGCTCCCGCGCCGTATTAAAAATATACCCATCCTCTTAAGCTATCCACTTCGAACGCTAATGATTTTCGGTAAACCTGCTCGTGCACCTCCCCATATCTCTAAATCTCCTAAGTAAATCACCCGCAGCTTTACTCGGTCAGTAATTATGTCGGTCAGAGTGCAGCGTTATGTAAAACTAATTAAGAAATGGGCGTAACAATTTTGCGCATCCGCCATTTTGGGTGATTTGAAAATCGAATGCATGAAGCATGCCCATCCTCCATTTGTTTTTTAAATTTTAAATTCGTAGGCAATGGTATTATGACAGCGTACCTATATAGTGTGGTTTCGTCGGGAATCATTTCGAGGGACACGCTATATCGCATGTGCCTACTCACAAACTGTAGATTCTTTATTGTCCGATTAGGGACCACGCTATTAACCATTTTAGGATGTTTATATTAGTATTACTCTGCAGTTTTTATACAACCGTAGTTAAAATAGCCTCAACGACGCCGGTAGCTGCATAGGTATAAAGTTACTCCAGATCTTATCTATCGGGTAAACCAGTGAATATTTTGGTCTAAGAGGCGGTCAATGGCCAGTGGAATACATTAGAACATTTCTACTAAATTTTCGTCCTACAGAAGGCTGAGTTTATTAGAATACGTCGCGCATTGCGAGGCGGCTCACGCGCGCCGCCGCGTGCTCGGAACACCAATCGTCGACACCATGGGAACATTTTTGTCTTCCACGATATGATAATATAAGCATTCAAATATACACACTGTCCGTTAAATGCACGATAAACACCCAGAATTACAGTGAAAACAGAATCTGAGCAAGTCGTGTCGTACGTGATATGAATTTTACAAATTTTCAATGGTTTCTTTATGTCATTTAATCATAATTGCGTTAGAGGATCAACTCACCGTCTGATCTTGATGTGTCATTCGTGTCGTGCCACGCTTCGACTATTAGAGAGAAGGTTCCCTGTAAAGAAAAACACATTAGAAAATAGAACGCAACGACAAAACAACACGACGATTCTTAATTTAAAATATCCGCGAATCACAGAAGATTCTAAATTTTAAATATCAACAAATTACAAAGTATTGTTAATATAGAATATTAAACTATGAAAAGGAGCATCCTTAATTTTAACTATCGGTTAACAAAACATAGAACAGAAGATAGATTGTTTCCAAATGTAAGTAAAATACAACATCACAAAAGAGCAGACCTTTGGAATGGGCGCGGCGTTGGAACATTTCAAATATTTCTTTTACTTTAAAAGCGACGGTCGCTCAGAGTGGCGGATGAGTGTAAATTAACAACATGATAGACAGGTGAACAGTGCAGAGCAGATGTCTGAATTGTTTAATAAGTCTAAAAATACAACAAGCACTATAAAGCTGCTACTTATAGTCCAGTATGGACTCGTGTAATGTTTCCTTGGATCCATAAAAAGTGTAACCGGGGCGCGTATCAGATAGTGAGCTATTGACATTTGTGGATGTGTACATAAGGCGAAACGGCAGTCGAAAAGCGATTATCGGAGATAAGCAGACAAGTCAACAGCAAAGGCGCCCGTCAAATTTATCAATGGGTTTTATGATTTTATGTTACGTTCATGCGAAAATATACTTTTAAGAAAACTAAACGCAGAAACCTGTTCCGAAAGTAGAAGCATCGCACGCGGAACACAAATACGGCATTTAAATTGAACTTTAATTTCTGGCACAGATAAAACATATGTTACAAAACGCAAAAACTAACATGTACTAAATTTAAAAGAACACGTTTCAATTTTAGAAATATAATTCAACACGTTCTAAATTTAAATAACATAGACAATACAATTTTATAAATTGACTGTTATAGTCGGCAACCTATTAAGAATTTATATGAGGTAAAGTTAACCTTTCACGAATTAAAATTATCGTCCTATTTCAAGCGTCTATCTCCGATAATAGCGAAGAAATTGAATATAAACAGGTCACTTGATATCAATAAGGTAATCAAACAGACACGACGTAGCGATGACGGTAAATGACGTTTGAAATCTCCTGTACGCAAATGGAGTCCGTGACCAAATGTAATTAGACTCACGTCAGGCAGCTGCGCCCGACGGATGCAAAGGGTCACCATTTAATTCCCTCATAAGATCATCTTAAAGGGTGATTCAGATATGACAGATGTCCGTGACCAATTAGCTACATGATTGAAAACATAATTTGCATCGGCGAGAATATAACAATGAGCCTATTTGCACAGGAACTGATCTGAACATCGAACGAACAATAATCATTGTCGGATGATGGAAATCAATAGTAGAAATCAATTCCCAACGCACCTCACACGCTCGTATACGGTAAAACGCACGTTTTTGTTCGCATATGAAATTAAAGATCGATGTCACTTTGACCAATTTAATAGACGTTTTAAAATCGATAATTTGATTGCGATGTCACGTCGAGAACTGTTACGACTGTACCAATTCAAAGACAAGTTTCCAAGACTAAACTACGCTTACAAGTTGGTGACGACGACGAAATATAATTATGATTTGAATGATATTGAATATGGTAAGTAATACTACGCTATTGATTTGTTAAGCAAGTCTGGAACACATTTCGATCAGCTGTACTTGGTAAGTATATGCCGGTTCCCACGACAGTGACTCTCGAGGCAGCCCATAAAAAGCGGACGACGTAAGCGTACGTGTACAGGTAGCCTTTATAATCGTGCCGAGCCGGCGATACCGTATATTTACAACTCGACTCGGCTCGGCTAGAGTTGGCAATTATATCGTATCTCGTTCGAATGGCGATTTATATATATTCAGCCAGTTCCATTTATGACCGTGTTCCAATTTTAAATTATGTAGACCATAGACAATTTTAATCACCTTCGATTCGAACACGGAATAAAATGCTTTTTTAATCTGTGCTTTTTTCGACGCCACAAAAGGATC
The DNA here is from genome assembly GCA_017140195.1 of Eumaeus atala. Classification (NCBI taxonomy): domain Eukaryota; kingdom Metazoa; phylum Arthropoda; class Insecta; order Lepidoptera; family Lycaenidae; genus Eumaeus; species Eumaeus atala. The sequence continues at coordinate 99,098 of JAFELO010000316.1, read as the reverse complement.
GCGTACCGAATCGCGACGTTCAAACAATTCTGTTAAGGCGATGCGTTAAATTATATTACCGGCTTAAACGAAGCGATAGATAAGTAAGAATGCTGAGGAATGATTTGATAATCGTTTTATGGGGGAACCTACAAAGACTACTATTGGTGCTCGTTTCTAAAGTTATTTTGTTATTAATTAGAGAAACCCAAATTTAAGGCTACGTGGGAACGGCTCTGTATCTTTGTTTATCTTTTTTGTAAGCCATATTGGGATGTTCACAGTTTAGAACAAAAGATATAATCAGGTGACCATTACTTTCGCGCACTTTGTTAAGTACTCGTGTTCATTTCTTCACAGACCTTTTTAAATCTTCATTATGGCAAAACGACTGTTACTAATATTATATAATAAAAAAACAATAGATTTTAATTTAGAATACAATATTTTGAAATACGCATAGACACTTTTAAATATTAAAACGAGAACCTATCTTGTTATTTGGAACGCAAACAGCCGTCCAAGTGGAAGTCGTGATTTCATATTTCACACTTTGCTAGTGTGGTAACATCGCATGGGACAGGTTTTTTATTTAGTCGCGGTCCCAGCACGAACACTTTTGTTATTCATCCATTGGGATACGGTTTCTTATGCAGTGTTACCACTTTATTCAAATTAATACTCTGTTAATATGCTTGAGTGGTTTGAAAATGTACGTCAAATTAAAAGTTATGCAAATTCGACTGAGCGTTTCAAATGCATGCCAACCAAAAGCAAAATTATTGATGGCATAAAATTAATCTTTAACATTTTTGTTCACGCTTTTTTTAATTTATATTAATAAATGACAAGAATACAGACGCATGATGAACCATTAAAGCTTGAATAATAATACATACGAGATATTTATGTTTATATATCATAAAATATCGAGGTCAACATATACACAAGCACGGTAACTTGGTACGGTTAGAATGCTAAGCAGTTTCGTGGTAAACGCGACTATGTCTAAAGACAAACAGACAATTGTAAATACACTATTAGTAAGTATATATCCACAGATTATTGTTTCGTCTCTAGTTATACTAGAGCGTATTTATTTAGTCTCTATTTATAATACATCTAGCGATCCGCCCCGGCTTCGTCCGTGTTTACCAGGGGTCAAACTATATGTGCACTAAGACTCGGCAGTCGCTCTATCCACGGATGAAAACCGCATGGATAGCGGTTTTTGTATATTTTCAGAAAATCGATCGCATACAGAGAAGCTTTTGAGGTCTTTGTTTGATATACTTGAATATATTGACTTGTGAAATTCAATTCTTTTTTCTATAATAGGAAAGCTAAGACGAAAGTGTTCTAAATATCATAGATTTATAACCAACCGTTATTTGTATCAGGAACATGCAAATAAATTTAATCGAAAGCCAAATTTAAGTGTTTTAAATATTTACGTTTATGTTTTTAATAGGTGTTAAAGATTAGCTCCCAATATCTTAAACTTGTTCTTAAGGATAAATCACCGGATTTATGACAGGACATTAAAAGATCTGGCCAAAATTCTTACGTAACTTTACACTAGACCACGCTAAATTCTGGGATCATTTTGGTAGCCATAAATTGACTAGGACATAAAAACAATTACAATCATCGCGAAAAAACGCAACTTCACATGTGGAATTCTGGAGCTCGAAATCTTAAGTGAAAAAAGAAGATTGTCTTTAATTTCACATGGCATCACAGGCATTCGTGCGGTCCGGGGCATAGAGAATTCCAAAAATGAAAATGTCGGCCATAAACAACGGAATGATTTGAATGAATTACAAGGTTCTAAAGAATAAATCCGTACTTAACAAATTTAGGGAGATGGCCCCGGATCGAGACAGACGATCGGCAGATAAGCCCTGAAAAGGGTCAACATCGAAACAAATTTTGTTAACTACTCATCCGGATTTAAGTAGTGAAGCCTCTCACATGTTCGGACAAGACTCCTATTTTACGAATTCATTTTGCATACCCCACCCGAAAAAAAGATGACACCGATGACTAATATTATGAAATATGTATCTAGGCTTTGGGTGTGTTTGTTCATGGCCAGACGAAAGAAACGAGATAATGGAATGTATTATAGCTTATGATTAATTTAAATACGTGAACGTCGCTACTTTGGCCTTTGACACGTATGTTTCGACGAACATACAAGGTACCTTGCACCTTCCCATAATAAATAATGGCTAGGATTTGTTCGCTTCACTTGCGGATACGGTTGAAGCATGCGAGCAGCTCGCACTGCGAATCACAATTCCTAGAAACAGCGCGCGTGTGATGAATAAAGACGGGAATGTGTGGAATCTCATCATTGCAGATTTGAGGGCTTTCGCTTCCTACGTGAGAACGGGGGCCCTAAATGCCAAAGTAATAAAAAGCGAGTTTAATAAATCTCAACGGAAATTCGAAATTAGAATGATTGTCTATGATAAGATATTACAGAATACAAGTAATAAATGTGGAATGCAGTTTTAAAACAACAAAATTGTTAAAATTTCTAAATACCAACACGATAAAAATGGAACGATGTAAGAATCTAATAGGAACTCAAAATTCGAACTATTGTCTTCGATGCCTACATCAAATTTATGCCGTAACCTTTTAATGAATTTAATTACGGTAGTAAAACATGAGCTTCACGCAATTACAACATCAAAAACCGACTGCAAGTGCGCGTTTACGAGAAAAAGGTGTGTTCTCCTTAACTCGCAGACTTGCAATAACAAAACGCTGTAAAGTTTATTGTCTGTCCGGTTGAGTTTATTTTCTTTTCCCTTGTCTATGACTAATCATAAAGTACCACTTAAGTTTGTTATTTCAGCACCAAATTGAGCCGTCATTGGGTTGGTTTATTTAGGATTCGCATGCAACGCTCTGGACATTAATTAATAGATTGCCGAATACCTGTTCAGTGGGTCCGAACAATGCAACGCTTAATTATCCACGCTCCGATTGTTAAAATTTGAAACTTATGAAATTATATTGAAACATGTACCCCGATCTTTGAGCGTGGAATTTCATTTCATAATTCGATTTTTTCCATTAATTGCTTGTCGGAGTGAGATAAAAGATCCCACGGCGGGGATTGAAGCATTCCACCGCCTCGGTAGATTATTAAAAGAAGCGGATGTAGGGGTAGGTATTTTAAGAGGATAGCAGTGTAAGCGGATTGAGATAAAGAAAATTATTAAGAGCACTTACGTATAAAAACTACGTAGACGGAAGTCGTGTATATCACGTTACGTATAAGTAGTAAGCTGAGGCATGCAAAAGTTTGTGTTTTTGAGGAACTGACGATATGCGAATCGAATATTAAACTTTTATCGATTTTAATATTGTCTGTCGGTTTTATCGATATTACTTCGTAATTACCGTCGTATTTGATGGGAACAAGGAATATAAACGTGTGTTGATTTCATAATGTTAACGTAGATAGGTATGTGCTCATATAACATCGTTAATGTCGACATTGGCTACTTTCAGAGATACAACACTCTCAATTAAATTTTTATCGACAATCAGAGCGTGAAACTATTGTCGAAACATGCAAAATAACTTACAATCTCTAGAATTAGTTACGCCGTTGCTTAGTCTACTTATTCCACGGTAAAACGTTTCTTCATATACGACATAGTTACATTAATCGCATATGCACATACGTCCCTATTGTTGAGAAAAAATCACGAAATCCAGCCAGTAACATCGCGCTTATGTAATTAACACTTTTGGCAAATGCTTGAATGTTAGATAGAAAAAGAAGTTGTTACCAACCGCTGGTAAAAATATGAATATGAACATAACTGAGTTTCAATTTGATTGAATTAACCTTAATTAGCTTAAAACACGCGAGAGTTTGTCTCACGGTGTAACCGATAAAAGCTGTGTTGCTAGTTAATTGGAGGAATATTATTTCTTTTTCACTGGCAACATATTAAAAGAATTCTTTTTCTTTGTATTTCATTGTTAAATTGTGAAAATAAACACATCCTTATGTCAAAAAAAAAAACATAAGCCTTCTGACTTATGGGTGAGTGAGCTGTAAATTTGTGTTCCCACGAAGGATTTACGCCCTTTATCTAGCTTCGGTCTTAATTCTTTTTTGCTCGGCAATAGAGGCTGTATCTCAACAATTGTTTAAGTCATCCAAAGCGGATTTTTTGTACCATGGGTATAGTTCATGGTCAACATTGTGTAAATGAGCTAAATACTAGCATGGAACCTGCGCGGAAGTAGCTTGACATTATAGTGTTGTCTTTTTCTGTCTCATATAAGAAGAACCATACAAAATAGCAGGTGCTTTAATCATTTTTTGTATTCACATTTTATCGCTTAAACGTTATAACGGTCCCAGGCAAATACCTGAAAGCTTATTAAACACTGCTTTAACATACAGTTTCGCTCGGGACACGTGGAATTTTAAAATAGATACTAATTAACCAAGACATTTTCAAGTTATCCCAACATGTACATCGCGTTGTTTGTGTACAACACAAAATATATTAATACTTCAGAAACACGTAATGTAAAGTGTAGGAGTCGAAAATGTATCTGACCTCTGTCGACGTTCCTACGGGCAATAAACATTGTTAATGCCTGGGTAAAGGTAATCATCTTGAGACAAGGATTAAAGCATTTTATTGTTAATTTAACGATTAATATGTAATGAAACCAGTTGAACTATTAATATTTGTATTTTATTTAATCAATCAATATAACATATATAAAGTAGGAGGAATTTATTGCGCAAAAATAACTACTAATAAAATGTATATAACGTTTCTTAGTGGCCAATTATTATTTCATATTATATATAATATAGTACTTAATTAAAATTATAGGATATTTAATTCCGAATAAAAATTAATTCATACAAATATTCAAATAATAAAAATGTGCAGAATGCACAAACATATTTTCTTGCCCGTCACAATGTTTAGTTCATCATCACCAGGTTTACTTAGGCAGAGTGTCAGACATCATCGTCCGAGCCAAGACGGCCGGCCGTTGCCTAGTACTTTCCATAAAACATCAAATACAGTAACTTAAGTCGGTTAATGTAATATTTATGTCATCGTACCATATTATGCAAAAAAATAAGCGTTTTACAATTGAAAATATGGAAATATAAAAACGGCCTCGGTTAGTTACTTTTATAATAATATCGTCATTGTGGAATAAAAACTGTTTAAACATAGGGCGTATTAAAATACGACGCACACAAGTGTGATGGTAAAGGTCATCAAATATGATGAATAAGTTACGGACTTAATATTGTATCAGTCGAAGGGATTTCGTGACATATGGAAAACGTGAAAGTTTTAAGCTCAGCTTCAAAACTAAGCTTTGTACGGCATATGGCTCGACAGCTTTAAGCTCGACCTGTCATCGAAACTGGATGGTATTGTTTCGCGTCACTTTCGCTCAATTGATCGCATGTCACAACTGACAATAGTCACCATAATTAAACAGGAAGTTTCAATTTAGCGCCAATTCATATGGAAGTACTGGCAGCAAAGGAACCTTATGAAAAAAAAATATTTCGTCTATGGTCCTCTCACCAAATGTCACGTTTCCAGATGGTCCGCTTGTGCAAGCGCTAGTTCAAACATTACACGGGTACGATAGTTGAAGCGGACCGCTAAATAAAACGCAAATAACACTCTATAAACCCGAGTCCACACTACAATTTGTGTAAATCAAACAATTCTAAGCATTATATTTGAACGTAATTTAGAACAATTGTATTTGAACACCAGTCGAATTGATATTGGTAAGAATTCGCTGAAACTGTATTTCAATAGAAGTAATATAATTGTCTTAGTTAATAAAAAAACATACCTTTTCAAATTTGGAATTTGAAAATAAATAAAGATCGGGTTTACAAAGAAATAATTATATTATGCTTAAACGTAGGATACTAGATGATTAGGTAGGTAGGTATAACATTATTACTAAGAACTTCGAATATATTAATTAAAACAATCTGATCCCACGCGCTCTCTTGTTAAAGCTCAATTATATACTTATTCCTTATCGTCATCGCTTCTGTCAAATTTGAATATCGAAGCTCGAATGTAATTTCTTTTTCTACGAGTATTATTTACGACCAGGGTGTACACGGTACAGACAACGAATGCCTTCGCGTGCATTATTGGAATTTGTTGGTACCATTAGCGTACTTGATTTATAGATGTGGCGATATTCTTTGGTTATGATAAATTGAATCTACTTAAAATGTTTCTGTGTTTTCATTGTATTGTGTCTGCTCTTAACTTTATAGATAAAAAGTTCATTTTGAATGTTCTTTGTGACTTTACGATAATTCAAAAGTGTGCTACAAACACACTTAAGTTTTGATCAATTTTTCGAGATTAGAAATTAAAAAAAAAATTGCTTAAACAACTTACCGGCCAGGTAAAGTCGAACGGGAAGACGATGGGGTTGCTAAATCCTTCCACATTGACATTGGGCAAATCCAAAGAGTTTCCACCCAACACTGGTGTAGTGATGTCACCGAACGTGCACGGCGATGTCGTATCGATATTCGCTTGATAAATTTTGAGGCACACTCGGAATTTAGTTCTGCACGGCGCTAAGCAAGGCGCATCACTTGAGGAACCATCACAGCACTGCCCACTATTTAACCTACCCAACGAGTTCGTAAAACTTTTTATCCTAAGTTCGAAGGAACCAGACGTTAGCACCTGTAAAAGAAAAAAGAAATATAAAAATAAAGAAGTACATTGCATGCATGTATGCACAAGGGTATATAATTTGTAACAATCGGATTAATGTGATAGTGAATTATATAATAAGAGATTTTTCTTATAACCGTGTTAAGTAAAGTCGATAGCCAACCAGCTTTAGATAAACTCTTAATCTGACTCTCAAACAGTAACTTTTAATAAGTGACCAAACAGCTGTGAAATATTTAAACTGTTCGGCTATCCATAGACTAACATTTGCACAACTGTCCAACTGATCGATTCCATGGCGTTAACGGCTCTAGACTATTTATGTATTTAAAAATGGGGCTGCAAATGCACGTAGGGAGCGCTGACACCCTAACCTAAATCGCATTTCATCAATTATTTCATACTAGCTTCAAAGGAATTCGCTAGCGGAGATCCAGTTTTAATCATATTTTATAAAGAGGCCATTTTTCTTTTATTTCTTTAAAACATTCTAAATTCAAAAGTACCTAAAATTAAATTACAAAAAGGTATGTTTATACTCAGAAGTTTCTAAATTCAAATAAATCTTATGGTCGCCCCCTACAATGTTTTAATCGATTATTGTCAGTTTAGAAAAAACAATTGGAACGCTGACAGATTAGTTTATTTATAAAAATTTGCCTTTACGCTGGTCGTGTTAAATGTATACGAAAAAAGGATAGGTTTTTTATGTCGTTACACGATTAATAATAGCGCACTGCCCTCTAGGGTAGCAACCCTTTTGAAAGAATGCGCAGTTGGTCGCTATGCATGTGGGATTAACTAGTTTGTAGTAAGTTATGCATTAGTATTGCGAGTTTGTAAATAATATCACCTTGCTGTATATCCTTTGTCGTGTATATAAAATGTTTCATTAAATAAAACAAGTCAACTTTTTTGATAGATGTTCGATGGAAGTAATTTTATAAGGCATCGGAAGGAAGTGGTTTCGTATATTTGCTGATATCCATCTTGATCGCTGTACTTAAATATATTATTGTACGATTCCTAAATTCGAATAATGCTTTTAATTATTATTTGTAGATTGCCATTTTTTTTTTGTTTTCACCTAAACCAAGAATTTAACGGTTAAGTTGAATATCTAGATTGTAATTAAGTAGAACAATCCCACATGTTTTCGTCAACTATCAAAGGGCCAAAACTATTAAAAAGTATATTAACTCCTTTTTATGTTCTGTAACATAAAACTTTCTAATGTGGACGTATAATTTTACAAAATGGTACATATTTCGTCTCACATGTCGTCTTCCTCTTATTTTTAATTAGGCATAATATGCGTTATCTTTTCACCAACAATCTTTTGTAATTAAGTAAGAAGTGTTTCCCACGATAAGCTCGGTATCTCGACATGTCAAATTTACAAAACAAAAAAAAACAATGCATCATTCAAGTGATCGCTTATCTAGACGGTAGGTCTGAGGATTTGAAAACCACAAATAAACTATGAAAAAAAAGAAGACAACGCCAGATTTCAAGGGACTTCCTGTCAAGAAACAACCCTCCTGATAAGTTGTATTTTCTCTCCTTCCAACGGGAAACGGAAGAAAGGGATAAAATCACATCCACGTGGTATTGCCAGGTACGTAAAAAATGCACCAGAAACAAACTATAGATACCCCATTTTACCAACAATGACGTATTATTTTCCAAATTATACTTGCATTTGCCGTAAAGAATTGTAAATTTTATTAAGTGAGAGTGTGTTCCTTTGTGAGATAGAAATGTTGATGAGCGTGTGCGGTGAGCGCGTTGCCTAAGGCGTCTTACAAATCGACAATTAACAAAACTTAGGACTACCGAATAACTTAGTTTTTGTCTTGGGGCCATTTAACACCTCGTCTGCGTGATTGATGGTATATAAATATATCACGAATACCCCACGGCCTAAGCCAGAACTATAATACTTCAGAATGTTCTATATTCAAATTTAAAAATATCTATAAATTTCTATCTTTGAATTTAAAAAAATTATTGTCACTTAAAAGCTTGCTAAATAAATGTAGTTTTACAGTGTACTCGCGAAAGAGCGACGTTAAATCAATATCTGATTCTCTCAAAACATGGTTTTGTAATCATACGTGTGGGAAATAGTCGTTTGAATTATACAAGTAGATACAAGTATCTAATTAATTCAGCTTACGACTTCACATTTAATGCATTGAACGCTGGAGTCGTGAGCATCAATATTGTTTTTTTGAAGCTTTGAATGGAAAGTAACGTGTAATATTAATTGCGCCGACCACAGCATCAACAACCAACCGTTCAAATTGATTTTAAGAACCTAATCGTTGATCTCGCAACACCATCGCTTAATATATCGCTTTACATTAATTCCAATAATTTTATTTGCTGCATATTACGTGTGGGACACGTTATGAAACATTTGACAAAATGATAGAGACGGTGTATGATGTTAGAAAACATAATAAAGATAATGTATTATCAAGTAAAGGAGTAATGCGAATACCATTGTAAGCCAACTCATTCCAGTCGGCAGGTTGAGCGCGATCTAAAAATAACTCATATAATGAAACACAGGGGAATGTTTTTCATCTTCGCTGTTATAAGCGAAATGTGTTAAAATAAACACAAAAACAGTCTTATAATAGCGCGACGGTGTGGTCAATGCATTAAATTGGCAACTAGTATTTAAATTTGGAATGTCGCATTGTATGATTTATTTTTTTCGTGAACCTTTTTTCAGCCTGTAACACATGTTTTACTGTTCGATTTATAAATAGCGCGCCTCAAGATCAAATTATATGTTAAAAACGTGTTCGCTTTTATAATTCTATTCGCAACAGCTTAATGTTAAAACACTTAATACAATAAAAAGTAACAAGAGTCGTCCTTATACGTTGGAAATAGCGATAAAGTTTCAAATTCTTTTACGTCCCGCGTTCGGCCATTGATTGCCGGCAGCTGCATCGCTACAAAAGAAACTTTCAATCTAACACTGTTTCTTGAATTAGTGGAGAATCATGAACATAGAGCGTAATAGGTCTGCAGATTGCCTGGAACTTATATGGAAAGCGCATAATAAGATATTTTGCGGTTATTTAAGCGTTGCACAAGCGAATTGAGAATTCGTGCGTCGGTGTACGTTATGATCGGATGAGAGTGAATTCGTGTTCTTATATCTAAACCAGATTGCTGAATTGTTATTGTGATTACACGTTTTAACTATAACCTCGCTACTTATACGTTAAAGGTTCCGCCATCTTTAAAAATTATTCTGTATTCAAATTAGGATTTAAAAAAAAAATGTACAACACATTTTATAAATTTGCCATAAAAATTAAGACATTTTTATTACCTGTTACAAGAATTAAATGACCTTTAATACAATGAAACATAATTTTAACGACGTTATAAAACCTGGAGTAGAAACTATTACCTACATGCAGTTTTAATTTATAATAAAGTGTAGTGTCTGTATGCTTCAAAATATATCGCCATTAACAAGGTTTTAGTGCAAAGCAGACTATTATTCATCCCAACTCAGTGCATTATTTTAAATGGCGAAACATGCAAGATTGTTTTAAAATTGCATTTTAAACATACATTTTATCAATGGCGCAGCTGATTTTGGTAAGTCGTCATTACAGAGATATTGCTTAAATCGACGCCAACGCGTAAGTGATTGTTTATTAGGTAAATGCATATATAACTGTCATTTTCGACATTTACTTGAAGCCCACGTTAGCGAGTCATCTTTTTACAAGACACATTACGCAAGGACTTTGACACGTTCATGCAATTCCATTTGTGAATTTTCACATATCCAATTGACAGCCTGAATTTCATTAGATACAAACGCCCTGTTCATACTCTCGTGTTATTAATTTGTTGAATTCGCAGAACAGGCTGTTTATAAATAATGCATTACCTCCATTTCCCCGAGCATCCAGTTTGGCGACATTGCGTAATCTGATCAATGATCATCGCCGCCATTTTATTTTTTTTCCCGCTCCAAGATCGGGAATCAATTAAGCGTCCGGTCGAGATTGAAAAGTTAAATGGAATTAAAGCAATCACTTAGAATAGTCGGTAATGAAAGAGTTGGTCGTCGAATGCACAATAGAGCATGACCGACGCCTCAGACGTAATGAATTCGTCATTTGTCAATGTTTATCTGACAGATGGGAACAGATTAAAGAACAACGGCTTATTAGATATAAGCCCAGTGTGTCGTACAACGTTATTTAATTAAACTAATTGGTAGACAAATGTGTTTCTAACAATTTTAATCTGTAATACGAAGTAAAGTTCTAGATTTGTAACCGAAAGTTGAATATTGTCATGTGCGTCAGGTTAAAGCCACATGTTTACATACAAACTCCTTATCTATTATCTTACTAGCCTCTTGTTAAGATCAAATTTGGCAATTACCTATGATTGACAGACATTAGGTTGCAACGGATGACGTATTAACAATAAGTTTATTATAAGGCCTCGTCACAATAACGAATTTAAGTATTCACATAGTTAAGCCCGTTTAAAAAACGAACGATTATAGAGATTTTGTGTTTCACATATAATTGTGTTGGTTCACAGAGAACAAAGCCTCGGACAATAGACGAAATTATAACAGGGTTAAATGCCTTCGCATACTTATTATATGCGACTAACATGACATGTGACCATTAATTATTGTTGGGAAACTAAACGAGACGATTACTCTAGCATTAATGTTTGTTAAATGGAAATTGCAGTGTAACTACCTATCTTGGACCGTTACAAAAATTCACATTCTTTTTACATGTTAATTATATAGAATGGTGTCCATATTATTTTTGCAAGCGATGTAAAATTTGACGCCTTTGCGTTTTATAGAACGATATAAAAAAAGAACAAAATCTGTTCTTATTTTTAAATTGGTAAAGTTTTCAATACTAGTAATAGATATTAACCACTATTTTAATTATGTATTAATCTACTAGATAAATATATTTCTTTTTTATATAATCATCATCAGCTCTTATTCGTCATGTTTATGTTGAGAGGCATTTTTAGGCCTTTTTGATTGAAATGCTCAAGAACAGCACAGCACAGCTGAAAGTACAATTTCATACTTTTGATTCTATAAATTGTATCCATGAACGAGGTTATTATATTATACACACACAAACACAAAATGAGTTTCTCCAAATGTCAAAAAACATTTAACTAATTTCCGAATTAAAAGTCACTAAGCGGTCACATTTGAATACATACGAGGGTCTCAGAAGCAGATGTCCACGAGAGCAGGCGCAGGTGCCACACGGCCGGTTGTATGTAGAATCGAAATAACTGATTATATAAAGCGTACGCAACGAGCGTTCCATTCCGACAGCCATGCCATGTCCTAGATATGAACATGTAGTCCGGCAATCTAGAAATTATATACAGTAATGTCGCAAACATAAAAATACATACGTATACGTTGGTACATACACATTCTATAAATTCTCAAACTATTTTATGCTTTTATGACATTACATATGTAGAAATAATGTGCATATGATTTTGACATTACAAATGTAGAAATAATGTGCATATGATTTTGCAATTGTTTTTAATGGATTGTGAATAATGAAATTCGGTTTTTAAAACATTTTTGCATTAAAGCAAGGCTGAGATCATTTTAATAGCAACAATAAAAATAATCGATTTTTAATTTGATCACAATTGGTTAAAACCATTAACTTTATTCGATTTCAAATTTAAATTCGACAAATGATTATAATAAGATGCGAAGTTAACCTTCGTTTATTATTGGAAATTTGGATTATTCAGGTGCGGTTTTGGACAGACGTGTTTCCGATCTCGCTTCCGATTAAAGGGCGGTCACGCGATACCTTTACACGATACCAACCAGGTTATCGATATGCTATTTTAAAAAAAGAATATATTCAAAATCTCTATACTTTTAATGTTAATACTTTGTAAAAGCGCACGCGTTTAAGACACTAGTTAAATCTCGATTCAAACCGTGCACATCACACGAAATCAATCACACTGTATATACGAATAAATCTCAATGGATATGGATTCATTGATGTAAAATTTTGGTACCATTACTTTATTTCATGACAACTTCATTCCCCTGTATATATTGTATGAAGACAATGAAATTGTATAATAAATTTTTAAAGTAAGACAATTCATATTCATTATCATCTTGATGGCGATTGAATAAATTGAAATCGAAGTTCTGAAACAGTGTTCTTATCTTATAACAACAAAATATGGGGAGACTATAATGTAAATACTTTGCAATGAAATTACTCACATTTTACACCAGGAGGAAATTCTGAGACAGGTTACGAAGAACTTGTTGACAAATCTTTGGTTCGGTGAGTAACGAAAGTAAGAAGTTAAAAACAGACATACGACTTTTAAATCTCATTAATGTGTCAAAACCACAGACTACCACACATAAATTGCCACCCATTACACCCGGCAAAACAAAAACCAGATCGTCAGGGAAGTGCACGAAAATCACACGATCAAGTAAGATCAATTCCCAACATACCGGTTGCATACAACCACCCAACCATTATTGTTTTACCATTAACAACGGTACAAGTGCAAACATTAAATATTCTAGCTGGACACATACATTAACATTAGGGGCTTTCTATCCCTACTGTTATTGATGTCGATTGACACAGAAAAGGGTAAATTACTTTGCATTTTTTCGAAACCTGAAACTGCAAAACACGAACTTGACTAATGATAATCACAAATAATTATTATTAACGAACGTTACATTAATTAAATTATTACATATATAATACCTACAGGTAAATATAGGAAGTTTCCATAATATACAAATATCTATCTAGGCATTTATTAAACGTGTATTGTCAAATGTGTTACAAGTCTTTTTTAAAAACCACTGACGCCCTTAGCCATCCACGAAATTGATGTGTAGATGTGTTGTCCTCCTAACCTCTCCTACAGTAGACTACGGGAAAGTCACAAACCTCACTTAGCACGACAGCATAGCTGACTTTTTATGTATCTATTGTGAGCGAGACTTCTCTCTCCGGTTGTGTTGGCAAAATTCTGTTCCAATCAACTTTGCATGACCTTTTAGTGTCTATAATCATAATAAAATGTTATTACATATTTAATTTAAAGACTTACCTATCAATCACGACCCTTACTAGTACAGCCTTGATGTAAGGCCACTGACCTCAGATGCATTTAAATTTGTTAACAGTAAATTATATCAATGACTTGTAACATTGTACATTTCATAATTTACATTCAAATGACTGAAGATAGCCATTAACCCAGCTCAAAATAACGCGTCTTAAGTTTGAGTTTAGTAGTCTGGTAGAGTTATTCCCGTCCATGCTTGTATCGCATATTAATCCTTTTTGGAATTGACTTCATCGCAAAGCCTTGGAATGCATCTAATTTTAAATGAGGAGGCTCGCGTCTCGCGACCCATCTGACCCCACGCCGTCCGTATTAAAACCTGAACTTTCTTTATAACTATGTACCAACTATGTTTGTTCGGTAAATGTACACACACAGCCGCGTCTCCGGACTGGCTTAGGCCCGGTCACGACTCGAGTCTAACCTACACCCTCACCGACTATCCAGGACGATCTAGGGAGTTCAGACGCCGCTTCATTCGTGGGAATGTGAATCGTGACAGTGTGCCCTACACTAGTCTCCTAAGCATTAATTTGCAAGTTTCGATTACAATTGGAAATGTAAACAAATAGGGATTCGTGGTTTTGCGTGTCGACCACACCGTACCTGGGGCAGAAACCCTAGCAGGGCGAAGAGCACCGTGGGGGCGCGCATATTGGCGCGTCCACTACCGGCGCCTGAGCATATACGGGAACCGAACCCCGTCAGCAATCGACGGCAGAGTAATCCATTACTGGCAATAGGCACTGAGTTTCACTTGAAGTCACACAGCACTAAGGTGTCACTCGAGCTCATAGGCTTGTAACCAGTCGCGTGTATGCACTACGTTCGAAACGCGCGCGTGCGGCCGGCGTGTGTGAGCCGTTATTACGTGTGTTCGCGGCGTTGCGTGACGGCGGACTGAGGGCGGGTGTGTGCCGCGGTGCGGGCAGCGCACACCTGGCGATGCCGCCGCAACGATAGATGGCGCTGCGAGGCGCATCTGCCACTGTGCCCCCCGCGTCTCTCGCCCCGCGCTCTCTGAAGCAGAAAATACACGAAAAACAGCCGTCTTGCTAAGCGCCTTGAACACGTGCTCATAGTGATGCTCATATAAAAAAAATCTGAAAAGAAATTGATGCTATTATTAACCACGAGTGTATATAATACAAAGATGTGGTCATTTATAACTTGTCCTGGTACGAATTTAAAATGTGTAATATTTTATATTCTGTATGATCTATGTAGGCAATTGTACAACATTGTACGGACTTGAACATAATTAAATATATCTTAATTTATGTAAGTAATTAATAGCAAAGTAGGTAATGAATATATATTAGCGCTCTGTAGGTAATTTAATTATTATTCGTCAATATTATACAATAAGTTATAAAAATCGATCACATAACAAAATGATATAAGTGCGGAATTCCTCACTTACATTATTACACATCGATAGTCATCGAAAGGCTCTGACTGCTCTTGAGTCCTCTTTATTATGACGATTCTTTTATAGTATAGTAAAAAAAGCTTAGACATGCCCTGTTTTATAAGAGATAGGTAAATGTTCAGTATAAGGACGCGTACATTTTTAATTAATTTTTATAATTACATAAGTGCTATATAGGTCTATGGTTTTTTTCAGTGGACATTGTAGACGATTCTAGTGTCTATGATTTAATATCATGTTATACCTCTACCACCTATCTATGTTCAGATGATTGTAGTCCAATCAGGTGACTATTGAAATCTTTGGTTATTTGCAAGAAGTCCCATCTTTACCATAGATAAGCATAATAGTACACATTAGTAGACATTTCTACCAGTGTGATATAATTTGATGGCAATTTTTTTTTCTCGTACCTGAAATTATGCACTGAAAGCGGAGCACAGCTTCACCGGATTACAAAGAGTTCTCGTTGGGCGATGATATTTACGTATAGGCAGTTTGTATGCGTGTATAGTTAATACTGAAGTAAACTTCAGTGGATGTGTGTAAAATAATTTCACCTCGATGGAATGAGAAAACATTTGGCGTTAATACGGTCACTCACCATAGCCTTCATCTACTTTTTTATAATGTTGTCACACAAGCATTTTCCGCGGGTAACGTGTGAGCGTGATACCTCCTGTCTTGCCGCCCTATTTCGATTATGGTGAGAAAATTAAGGATTGATTTTTGTTACAATTATATAGGGGCAAACGAAATGTCGGTGCTTTTAGGTGGTTTCTGACGCTTATACAGTCACGTAGTTGATATGTTGTCCTCCTTGTAGGACGTGTTACGCTTTCTCGGATCCATTCGGAACATTACTATGACGCGGAACCTTACCATTACGTCATAGTTTTTCGTGCATGCCGCTAGTGCTATCGATCTACAAGAGGATAAAGAAAACGTGACTTATAATGTAAATAGTCTCTATGTTGCATACAAACATCTACGACAAGGAGGGCAAAGCATCTCCCCTCAAATTTGGATACCCGCGAATCGCACTAAACGCGACACCAGTTCACGGCGACGGCATCATGCGAGGGCAATTTGGCATCAATGCAGAAAGGCATTTCTCACAAATTAACTCTGATTAAACAATAATGAAATCAATTCTTTAGTTTTAAACGTACTATAAAATATCATGAGAGGTGTATAGGTTAAATAACCCAAACAAAGTTGCGAGTAGCAAATAGGTTTCATCATTATCATTAGGTTGACAACTAACCTGTATACGGTCACGCTATACACAGGTTTGATGCGATGAGAAACGAAAATGAAAACACCTCCTTTTTGCAACGACTCTATTGTTATTCCATGTGTAGTTCACGTATTTAATTCAATTGATATACTATTTTCTACTTTATAACTAGTTTGGTAAAAGTACATACTGACATTTGAATAAAATCAGAAACTCTGTTTGAAATAGTTTTCGATTATTTTTAGGTTATGAATTGTCCGGTTAATCAGTAAAAATTTATATGTTCGGTAAATAAGATGAAATGTGACAATATGTTCACAACATAGAAAACAGAAACATTTATTTTGTTATTTTGTTATCATTATATTTTATGGTTATTAAAATATTAAAATAAAATACATTTGATTAGATAATGCCGCAGCATTTAGTCAAATCTATATATTAATACGTGAAAAATGGAAAATGCCATAATCTTTTAAAGAATTGCGCGAATTGAATAGTTTGGAATTTGATAGAGTACAAGAGCATGTGGAGAAGATGTGCAGAAAGTCAATATCTTAATATAGATTTTGCTCTTTTAGTTTAATAACACATACGCACTATGACGCACGCATAATTCTTGAAGCTACTTAATACACAAATTGTGTCACTGTCAATCATGTTATGACATTGACATTTAGTTTTAATTAAATACCTACTAAAAGGCTTTATAAATGAGATCGAATTTCGACCTCTGGGCGATCACAAGTATGTATAATTATGTGATCGCAGCTGGCTGTTATTTGGTGTTCCGTTTTGATAATTCGATGAAAATATTCACGTGCATCCTTCGTAAGTGATAAACTTTGTTCGCCAGCGGCGCGTTTGAATGCAGTAGCTGTCAAATTATATATTTATTCCGTAATTTTATTGTAGTTTTAAAATTACGGACCGCATCCTGTTGTAAAACGATGTGCGATTTCTAATGAATTATGTAAGAACTTGTATTTAAATAGGTACATCTATTAATTAATCTACTAGCGATCTGCCCTGGCTTCGCCCGTGCATAACAAAAAACTTTGCACTAAAAATTCCTTGGGAATCGCTCTATCTATTAGTGAAAACCGCATGAAATTCGATCATAAATTTGAGAAAATCGATTACATATAGTCAGACAGATTTTGGGGATATTGTTTTATGATCTTATTAGTGAGCTGCCCCGGCTCCATCCGTGAATAAATTATAAATTAAAACCTGTCTCAGGAACCACTATGCATCGGTGAAATCCGCATGAAAATCAGTTCAGTAGATTTTGACAAAAATCGATCACATATGTCCGGGCCCCCTTTTGAAGGAGTCCGGTCCCTTCTAAGGGACGGCCCAGTCACCGATGTACCCTGTTGCTGACAGATCCTGGACACTTCAGGTGGCCATCGGCCACCTACCCTGTAGGATATATTCGGTTCATCTGCGTGTCGCACACCTGGATGGTGTCTCGCAGATGAACCGGCTGGGACTGGAGGCAGAACACTAATGCATTTCCCTGCGAAGAAAAAAGTACATGCACCACGGAGATGTTATTAAGGGTCCAACATTTTTTTCATTTTTTTATAGTAGAGGACAAACGAGAAACCGGCTCCTTTAGACGAATATTGACGCTCACGAACACCCGTATAATTACTATGTCTATGCGTTGCCTCTCCCCCTCTCTTCGAATGGGCCACCGGCTCACAAACACACGATACGCGACACCGAATCTATCACTACCAATTGAGCGAGAGGTACCGCCTCGGTCGTGACGGCCGGGTTCGGCTGCTTGTCACCTCTTACCACGGATATGTTATTAATTGCCCAACACATTTTATTGACTTGGATGCTATCATGCTCACCTGCTGTTACTATTGTCGGGGATCATAAACTTCAATTAATGCCCGTTTTTATATTAATATTATTTATTGGATTCTGCTAACACTGATTTTTAAATAATCGGTAAGTATTAAAAATTTAGCAAAGTTATTAGCGGCTGTAGCGGCGATAATTTACAAACCCTTTATTATTTTTATTAAAATTGTTTGTTTGTTATATAATGTGTATTTAACACATGATACAGTTTGCGGTAGCTCAACGGGCTGTTGAACGTGCTATGTTGGGTGTTTCTCCCTCCGACACAAATCATAACTAAGTCATACGTCTGAGAACTAAAGTATACGATATCACGCGACGAATAGACTCGCTGAAGTGGCAAAGGGCTGGTCTCACGCTAAGAAGAACAGATGGCAGATGGGCCAGTAAGGTTCTGGGTGGAGGTCGTGTTTAAGAAAACGAAGTGTTGGTCGACCGTTCATCAGGTGGGAAGACGATCTCCGTGCAGTGGCCAGTTCGGGATGGATGCGAGCAGGAGATCAGTCGTCTTGGCGTTCATTGAAAGACGCCTATGTCCAGCAGTGGACCAATAAGGGCTGATAGTGATGATGATACTGATACAACAAATTCGCGGACTTATCTTTTCTCAAAAACTGCTGAACAGAATTTTATTGCCGTTTTCACTAAAGGATAAAGCAACTCCCTGGGAGGGATTAAGTGTGTGTGTGTGTTGTATGTATATGTTGTCTCCAACATTACTAGTTTATCTTACCGCTACCTCTGCTTTATTGGTCATCCAGACCACGCCTACTCTACGTAGGCAAATGACGCAACTGAGACGATTTCATTACGATATCGTTTGAAGCGACAAATTTCCGGAATAAGTGTTTTTACGAATTAGCAAAATTAATTTAATGGCGCTTATTTTTAGCACGATTTGAAAATGGAATTGGCGCGATAATTTCTTTAATATCTGTGACATTCCATTTGACATTTGAAATATGAATTACCTTTATAATGTCATCATCATCATCAAACTTTATTGTTCACTTCTAGACATACGTTGTCTGACAGTCGCAATATATACGGAAATATGGAAAGGTATTTCTACACACGTCATGTAGAAGGTTGGTAGGTAGGTAAGGCCGTCGCCTTATTTTTTTGCAAATAACGTACACAGATTATAAATGGTATGTCTTTAACTTTATTTATCATTATTAAAAAGTAAAATCAAAATTATGACTACTCACAAGTTTCTTTAGGTTATGGTCTCTGTTGTAATTAACTCAATTGAATTAGGAATAGAAACATAATGTTAAAACGTTACTAAACCATTACAATAAAATCAAACACTTTGTTATTTGGACTTTTTTTGCGTTCCAGAAATTTTTAATGAGGCAATAAAAATATTGTCGCGTACGTTATTATTCTTATACAGCATACAGTCTAATTTCTTGAAATATTGTACAGTATTTTATTATAAAATACGGGTGGCTACCCTATGTGTTGCGTCTATGAATAATTGAAATTCGAAATTGAATTAGACAATTGTAAAATTGCAACAAATAAACATTGGCAATGAGCTCAATATCTTCGCGTGGCCAGAAACAATAAGTGCGAAAACAACAAAGAACCACACCCACTACCACGCCTCACGTGCATCTGCCCCTGACACAGGTATCTATTTAGATCAAAGACCTTATCAATTAACTAACTGAAATGAACAACATTTTAGTCATTGTAATTCATTAAGGCTAGTCCATAAGCCACTACATATACCATAGAGCATAGACTGATGTGCCATAGTCTTGCATGCCATATATATATATCGTTATTATTTTACACTAAGTACGATCATACGCGGAATACGAGTATAGATGCAAGACCAAGTATGAAATGTGGTGGCAGTAGGAGGTCTCTTTAATAGTACCTATAAAGGTAAAAACTTTATATTCATTACCAACAGCACATTTACAAAAGAACAGATTAAGAATAATAAAATAAAATTATGTTAAGTAGAGAAAAAAAGAATACCTTATTCTAACACACTTTTCTAAGAAAATTTATCACAGGATATTATTCTAGGATATTCACATGCTTCTATTGTTTTGTTTCTCCGATATCAACTGGCGGATATCCTTTGAGCTACAAGATCTAGAATATAATTTTAATTGCACTAATAACATTTCAAGGATCCATCTCGTGTGAGATAAGGTTTTGATAACAATAGCCTGCGAAAATGGATGCTGGCTATTATGATTAATATCTATGGAGATCACTTAATTGTTTAGTATTGTGATCATATCACACTTTGGTGTTGCCTCCGCGAGTTGGACATCACACACACAGTCCAAAAATCGTAAAAGTGTGTTAACGAAATACGAACGTAATTCAAGAGATAAGTGGACAAAGTTGTGTAGACAAAAATCAAAAAGAGAAAAGTTTCTTGCAAAGTCTAATAAGACTATTCATAAGTCTAATCTCCTCTCAAGACAACCTGTTTCTTTATTTTGTCCAAACGAGCAATCAGGGCCGTATTATGGGA
>JAFELO010000316.1:0-77939 GCA_017140195.1 Eumaeus atala | reverse complement strand
CAATCAGGGCCTTTTTACGACTACCGACGCCCATGAACAATCACATAATTACTATGCCGATGCGTTGCCCTCCTTATGCCCCCCACCAATGGGCCACCAGCTACTTACAATCCGCACGAAACGCGACACTGAAGATCTCATTTTACGTCGGTATTATGGGAGCGAGAGGTACTTCCCCTCTCGTGTCGGCCCAATTCAGTTGCATAGGAGGATGTAGTGTCTTGTACCATGGCACTACCTCCTCCTATGCAGCATGGCACTACCTCGGAACGGAAACGGAATGGTAACTGTGTGTTGGAGACTAAATTATTAGGGAGACGAAATACGATGTCCCGAAAAGTCACAGGACATTTTTTGTTAAGTTACATAGGGGACAAACGAGAACCACCAGGTTGGAATACAATCTCCGTGCAGTAGCCTCCCCTCCAATGGGCTTAATTGTTTTACCTTACCAAATTATTAGTTTATCTTTTGCATATTAGGAGTGACAAGATCGCGGTGAATTCGCCACAGGACCTCAAGTACAGTTACGCGACTGACAATGACGAAAACGCTTTACAAAACGAAGCCCAATTTATAACATATAACTGTCAATGCTTACGCATGTTTCAATTCTAATTTACTCCAAAATGGGTTACTAAGGCATTTTGCATTTGTTTATACAAGACATTCGAGTTATCATAGACAAGAAAGACTAGTATAATAAGTTAAACAGGTGTGGGACTTTGAACGGGCCCTGTAATACAGGCCCGATGCCTACGTCGGACCTGTAATAACACTCATTGTGGTTTTAACGTCACTATTGTTCATCTTGTCATCCTGTCAAAATAATCGCTTATAATGGCTTGATTTAAACGCCGTCTGTACATTTTTGGCCTCGTCTTGTTAGGTTGTGGCACTTTTGTATTGTGTACGGTTTTAATTGGAGTAGGTTTGGCTGGGATGCTTTCAGATAAATCAATAATGTGTCAAAGTGAGAGCTTATGTTTAAATGTCTATGATTGTGAGTTTTGACTAATTTGTCAAAGCAATATCAGGACACAGGACTCGTGAGTAAAAAATAAAGACGATCACGTCCAAAGTAGCTAGTTGGTTTAGCTTCTGTTATTTTACTTTATAAAGTACTTAGAACCTGTAAGTTGACTGGCGAAAATCCTTTTTTTGGTAACAAGTACCTTTATTGTTTTGTTGTATCTGTTGTTGACCGTTATTTATTTGTCACTTCTCTGTCCCTTCCTGTCATCTTGTGTGTATTTTTTTTACTATTTTTTAAATTTGTGTGGTTGTACAACGAAACAATAAGTAGATAATAATCATTTCGTGCTTGTTTTTTTTTTGTTCCTCCATAAGTTTTTAAGGTTAAATATATAAAGTTGAATTTTGTGACGATTCCAAAGAGTAGATACTAGCTAGTAAGTACCATTTAATTGAAATAATAAACGATACTTTGGTAAAGGAGCAGTGCCAACTTTTTGGTCTGCATTTTTATCACATCTATGTACGCCACTTACACACTACATAATAATTATGTAATTATCTCCCTTACAGTGAGCCACTGAAAATCACAAAACGTGACAGCGTAGCTGCAATTTGTGGAATTATGAGAGGAGGTACCTCTCCGGACTTGTGTGTAAACATAATTGGTCCAGTCGTTTTATCTGTTTGTTAGTCCTGCGTAGTTGCTTTATTTGTTTGTTTGTACTACGTAGTTGCTTTATTTGTTTGTTTGTCCTGCGTAGCTGTTTTCAGTGCGCATATTCGCCGAGGAATGCATTACGCAATGAGCGCTCACCGGCCGCTCGGATTTATTGAATGCACCTTATATGAACAAGATTTGGTACTCGAAATACCTCATCATCAGTGTTTCGCTATTAAATAACTGCTAGAACCACTTTAAAGGATTGGCTTGATATTCTACACACTCCCTCTCTCTCTCCCTCAGCATCAAGTAATCAAAAATTAATATATTAGTACTTATTTAACTTTTGCGTGCAGACTATGTTATTTAATATTTTTATTTATATCTCTCTTTTTCTCTTACTTGTGCACGGGGCGCTATTTTTATCCCAAGAAACTAAAAAATATTTTCGCGATATAAAGGTTTATGTTATTTGAACCAGATTGTAATTTATGTGTCAACAAAATTTTACCCAAACCCGTTCCTAATGAAGATTAGTTCGTAACTATTGCAGTTGTACTCCCTTTGGCGCGTTAGAGAAAAATGCTATCGTGCATATAATATTTGTAGGATTAAGTACCTTTTGAACTAAGCTACGTAGCACTCAATGACCGGTTAAATCTTACAAACGTAACTTAACAGAAAACCTTCCACTTGACAATTTACACAAGTGCAAGCGGTAGATAAGCAAAAACTAATCACAGTCGGTTAAAATAAGACGTATAGTGTTAATTAGACGTACAGGGACAGGCCATGGGTGAGGCAGTAAAATTTAATGGGCTAGGAGCGTCCTGCGCTATTCATTATGAAATGTATCCCATTTCTGGTCTTATCGCCTACGGAAAACATAAAATGCATTTAGAAAGTGCGTGCTATAAATTAATAATTGATAGATGTGGCTGTGTTTACTTAAGGATGAATTGCCCAAATATTTATAGCGTAATAAAAACTGACTGCTGAAAATATGTTTATATTTTTAACATATCAGAGTATGTAATGGTAGCATAATATATGTTAAAGACATAGAGTTAGAGAAGGGATGTTATGGTCAGTTCTATGACGTCGTGTGATCTTTATCTACCCAGAGCATGCGTATTACACAGAGAGAATGAAAAGAGAGAAACAGAGTCTACTTACATTTGTTGTCTATAGAAATCTACATAAATACATATATCCGTCTTCTATTGCAGTCGGGTGAAAGTAGGTAGGTAAAGTAACAATAATCTAATAAAGTTTGAGAGTTTCTCAGGTTTTTTAAGTGTCCGGTAATCGATAATTAGGCATATTATCATTACCATCATCATTATTATCAGTCCTTATCGGTCCGCTGCTGGACATAGGCCTCTCTCAACGAACGCCAAGACGACCGATCTCCTGCTACTCGCATCCATCCCGGACCAGCTACTGCACGGTGATCGTCTTCTCACCTGGAGAACGGTCGACCAACACTTCGTTTTACAAAACGCGGCCTCCACTCCAGAACTTTACTGGCCATCTGTTCTTCTGAGTGAGAGTTCAGTGAGTTTATTCATCGCGCGATATCGGATACTTTAGTTCTCTGCCTTATGACTTCGTTACGAATTCTGTCGGACATAGAAACAGCCAACATAGCACTTCCAATAGCCCGTTGAGCTAAGTACATACAATTAGATATTTCCTTCCTCTTTAATCTTACTATCATATATACAAATACATATTTTTTGGTAAGAGGTACTGCCATGCTTCGTAGGAGGAGGTACTGCCATGCATGGTGCACGGCCCTACATCCTCCTATGCAACGGAACGGGGCCGGCACGACCGGGGAGGTACCTCTCGCTCACTTGATACCGCCGGAAAGTGGCACCTATGGTGTCGCCTTTCGTGCGGCTTGTGAGTCCCCGGAGGCCCATTGGAGGGGGGGGGGGAGAAAAGGGCATTGATCGTTTTTGGAATGCTTCGATTGTTCGTTTGTATAGCATAAAAGACATATAAACAAACATACAAACACACACATACTCCCTAATGGAGTAGGCAAGGAAAAAGGAGTGCAACATATCACGATGCTAACAAACCTGCCTTCTCCACATTCAAAATTCTCTTGTCAGTCTTGGTCTTCCTATAGGTGGAAGAACATTATCCTTCTCCTGACACAGTCGAGTAAAAAAAAAAGCCTATCATATGTCAGATAGGATGAGTTGTGCTGTTGTCTGTGAGTGTCGGCACCAAGAAATCCATTTGTATATCCATGTCCTGTCCTAATAAAGCGAACATTACTTTTCAAATAACGTTGGGCATAAAAATTGTAAACTTTGTAAAAAAAAAGCGTGCAATAAATTCTAAATTCAAATCGAACAGACCATCAGAGTATTTCGTGGTGTATAAGTGAGTCATGGTGTAGTTAATAGCCGTTGAGGTGCCATGACGTAGAAAGCTCGACCTGGGGTCAGGTAGCGTGTGGCTCTCGCTTATTTATTACTGCCTCGTGTATAAACTGGTTGACATTCCGCTTGGATACTCACGGATTGGATTATCTGATGGTACGTTGCCAGCAGATAAGAGAAGAAGAATATATAGATGCGGCTCTGCATGCATGCTGTATTGGGCCGGCACGAAGATGTACATCCAGCTCACAGAACACCGCCGTAAATTGACAATATCCTGTCGCGTTTCGTGTGCATTGTTGTGGTGTCAGGCTCCAGAAAGGGGAGAGTGAAATAAAGAGGGGACAATTAAATAATGTGTAGGGAGTCAAGAATTGCACGTTGGGGAACAGAGCCGAGGAACAAACCCCCGAGCATCTCCCATGATTCGCTCCGTATACCGAGAGGTGGGTAGGATCATGGGTGGTGGTGGGTAAGTGCCAGCCTGGTGACAGACGGACAGAATTGGGTAGTATTTTTGTTTCCTTGGGGTGTTACCTTCAAAACGTCCACGCTTCCCCGTTGGACCATTTGAGATCTAACAAACCACACTTGTGCAGTGTAATGCAGTCCAATCCGCCTGGCATGTTTGAGGAGTTACCTCAGGCTGAGACAACCACGTACCTGGTGACTGACATATGTTGGCGGTGTGCGGTTTTATGGTTGGCCACTGGTTTGTATTTATCCGATGAAGCTCTATTGGGCTTCTCTCCGGTTCCACAGCATAAATTCAGGTCAGAAAAAAAAATGGTTTTTCGATTTCGAAATTAGAACATTACTTTTGACAATCACTTACAAGCAGAGATGGTGGCATGGGTAGCCGTGATTGGGTGGACCATAGTCTTCTATATTCTCTATGATGGTCTTAAAATGGTCATGGTAGTTATATAGTATTCGCCACGCGCAGCCGTTTTGGGTGGTGATAACATATCAATGTGATGGGTTAAGTAATAAAACAAAACCTAAGGTGTAAGAATGTAAAAAGGCGGAAAGTTATTTTAAATGTTAATTATAAACGATTGGTATGTAGACTATAAAATGTGAATTCATATTTAACAATGTTGCCAGGTTTTTATGTGAAAAAAATAACTATGTAAAAAAGTTCTATATGGCCTTAATTTTTTATGGTCTGTGCCTTATTTTACATGACTTTATGAGATAGGAGTGGTAGATATCGTAAAATAACAATCTTTATGACATGTCCGTAGGCAGAAATGGCTGCAATGTCAAAATCATAAATTGGATAAGATTTTAAATGTGCAAAAATTGCTGCAATGTCAAAGAATAAATTTAACCTGTAATTCTTGATCATCAACCGCAAATCGACACATCGATAAAATGTCAAATTCATCGATAAAATGTCAAAATCATGAATTTATTGTTCCTGAAAAACAAGAACTCTGCACTAATTTACAAATTTTGAAACGGAAAAATATTTATTAAATATTTGAAATAATTCTCTAGTCTCTTCTCATGATATAGGTTATAAAGGAGAATATATTTTAAGGATTTGTATGGTTTGTGTTATTTATATTTTTAAGGATACCTAAAGTGGGAAATATTAAAACATTAACAAATTAAATATTTCTCTTGTACGCTGGCAACACTGCCATGGCCAAAGTGGTTGTGGAGCGTCAAAAATAAAAATATATGTCGCTGTATGAAACATATTGAAGCATTTGTGACGAATTGTCGAATCGGTAACGACCCACGCTTTGATGCCGTAAGCACTGTGACTCGACTTGAATACAGGGACGGATTTTGATTTTGATTATTTTTGAAGTTACACTTCTTTTGGCGTTGACACTGTTGACGTTAGCTATTGTAATTATTTAAGTTTTTGAAAAAAAAAATAATATTATAACCCGTTGTGGTACAACGTCTAGGTCATGGAAATGTATACACGTGTTATTTGTATTTCTATAATAAAAATCTTAAATATATAAAATTTCTTAATTTTATAACAATATTAAATACATTTCCGTTGTCTAGTGTCCGTAACACAAGTCCTTACGGTACTTAGCACAGGACTAACGTGGTGTGATAAGTCCACAGATATTATTATTATTATTATGTAAATTAATAGTTTTGTATTTTTAACTTTTTTAATCTTGAGATTCTTCAATCGGAAATATAAAAAGGAATACATTTTTTTACACCGCAAAACCAAAAAGCCGGGTAGAGTCTTATTTATACTGCCGAAAGGAAAAAAGTAAAAATGTCCCATAAATCAATCTTACGTAACGAATAGCTATCTTCAAGTCGACGAAATTAATTGGCCATTCTTGTGCCTGAGAGCCATTCCGTGAATACCCCTGCCTGAAAATAACTCAAATATTTACTTCGGTTTTAATCTTAAAAATAATACACAGAGAAGTTTCTCTTGATTTCGCAAAGATAGAAAGACGATAGCTGGTGACATCAGCGATTATGTGGATCGGAGTGTATGCTTATTCAGTCCCAAGGTTCGAGTCTCGGGTCGGATCAAAAAACAAAACTTATAACTATTTATTTTTCATCTTATAATAACAGCCCGGAGTCATGAAGTTGGCGGTGTTACGCTCCCGTGCCTCAGAGAGGTCCGGCGTCTGATCTCTCCCAGGTCGTATCGGATTGCCCCATCCCATCTCATAGAGAGATCACTTATGTGCCCAACACTCGTGCACAATATGTCCCGCGCAGATGGCACATCATAATGGCCGCTGTAGCCGAAATTCGGCTAGGGCAACATTATTATTTTGAGATGTTTTTCGGAGCTAAACTGAAGATGTTGTACGGTGAATATTTAGAGAGTACTCATAGATATGCAAGAACTGTTTGCTAGATCTGATGATAGACTGGACTTCACTCCTTAATTTGTCTCTCTCTCTCTCTCAGAATCGGGTCCGAAAAAATAATGTTGTTCTGTCCGAAGTTTGGCTATGGCGGCCAACTCTATAGAGACGAGCCAACTGCGCGGGACAAATTATACTGCACAAGTGTGTGTACATGTGCAAGTGCACTCCCTGTTCCCTTTTACTCCTATTCCGATGGGACGTCAGGCACGACCGGAGAGAATTCAGGCGCAGAACTGACGACTTCACGTGCTCACCGAGGCACGGGGGTGTAACACCGCCAACTTCCAGAATTCGGACTGTTGTTAGAAATTGAACAATACCAATAACACTTTGGTCCAAACCGGGACTCAAATTCAGGGCCTCACGACTGTGATCGAACATGCTCACACTAGACCACGAGGCAGACAAGAAAAGACTCATATCATTTTACTCCTTATATTTTTTGTTATACGGCACTCAATATATAATTTCTTATATATTGAGTGTATATATGCATTCAATATATGCAGTTAAATCCATAAACCTTACTACAATTAGGTAGGAACCCACCTGTACAAGACATAATCCATCGTTAATATAAATGTTATAAAAAAAACACACCCAATAATATAAAAAAAAAGAAACATATCTTGACATTCCAAATTGAATCATTCATCATAACCGCCCCGTGTATTCGCCACATCTGACAGGTCCATATCCTAGGCTCGCGTGAGGCCTACAAACATTAAAGCGCGTGTTAAATATTACATAGCAATAAAAATGATTGGAACAAGCGTCACATAAAGTGTGAGCGACCAGTTAATTGGTAAGTGAGCCCCGTTCCACCGGGCAAGAGTAGACACATCGTGTAGCCGCGCCGATTATAATAGTCTAAGTTATGGTTTTATTTACGTGATAACGTTTCGCAATTCGATGACGCAGCAAAATGTCATAGTAACGTTCTGAGTCAGAGTAATGTTTCGAGTGGGCGGAGCCTGCGGGCGAGAGAGCGTAGAAGTACGAGCGGAACAAGTGGTCTATTTCAATCCATCGGGCGATGTGTACACATGTTAATAAGAGAATTGATATCACGTAATATTATATTCTCCGTAAACCGTCTTGCAGACAACAAGAACCAATTGTCTGCCTTTTGGTTTTATCGAATAAAATGATAAGTTTCTAGTGGACCTGAGGCTAAGAAACTGGAAACTTTACTGTCCCTAACCTTCAGTGAGTTTCACGAGAATTTCTCTGAATGTAGAAGCTGCCTGTCGAGGACAGAACAACAATTTTTTTATTTTTTTCGTAGGGACCTAATACCGGTTGGCGGCGCTAGTCCAGCCTTAACAGTTCGAATGACTACGAAAGACTTTTTTGTCTTCAGGTTGCAGAACAACTAATGGACTGCCCGGTCCTTATAAGGGACTGTGGAAGGGAAGTCTACGAAAAGAAATGCGAAGAACTTGCTACCATAAGGGACGGAGGTTGGTTATTAATAGAATGCCAGACTAATTCGGCTGCAGTGTAGCAGTAGCATTGACTGTTGACCAAAAGGTAATTATACTTTTATATAATGCTATTAGTTAACTCTCAGTATATCTGTATGTAGGAGGTAGTGCCATGCTGCATTGCAGCTGAATTGGGCCGGCACGACCGTGAGAGGTCTCCCGCCAGTACGATACCACAGCAAAATTACTGATATGATGTCGCGTTTCGTGCAGCCTTTTAGTTTCCGCTTGTAGGTACATTGGGCAATAGATGGAAGAAAGGAAGCACGTTTACTGAATAATTATGCGGATGT
The DNA here is from genome assembly GCA_017140195.1 of Eumaeus atala. NCBI lineage: Eukaryota > Metazoa > Arthropoda > Insecta > Lepidoptera > Lycaenidae > Eumaeus > Eumaeus atala. The sequence goes on along the minus strand of JAFELO010000316.1, from coordinate 69,245 downwards.
TTATAGGCGGCTGTAGTCACCAAAAGGCTCTGACTGTGTGTTCGTAGTATAAAAAAAATGTAACGAGTCTAAATTATTATTTTGTTCACCGAGGCGGTGGATCCATTCACAGAAAACATTTCCAAGTGCAAGGGATTAACAAAAAAAAACTTTCACACAAAATCTCGAAACATTTGGCATGCATTATATAAGTTATTTTATTGTTTTATATTGTTAAAACTCTCCAGCAATAAAACACGTGAGCCCTATAGTTTCTACTTTGACGGCTTCACAATAGAAGAATCACATCTGGTGATAGGGAACATCTGTAACCGCCATTTTGTTTAATAACAACATAGAGCATACAGAGAAAAAAGGTTTTCAATCTTGTTTGTTTCTATCATAAACTATAGTTTAGTTTTTGTCTAAGGTAAGTTGGGCAGTAGCTTGGGACTTCGAGAGAACCAAAGCGAGAGGTAAAAAGACGGCGTTTATTGATTTTCGAAAACATTTGCAGCGTAATCATAATTAAAATGCCGCAATCTTTTTAATCAATTAATTATACTCGTATCAATCAATCCCTCATTAGATTAACTCAACTTCTGTCATACTTTTACAAGAGTAACTTAAAAAATACAGCCACGGCCACAATAACCTTTATGTTCAATTGATCCAACAATTTTGATCTCATCGCGAACAATTTTATTATGAGCTGTTTTACAAAAGTGCCAAGATACACAGGCAGCGTCTCGAAATCGTCCGTATAAAATATGTACAATTATCAAATTATGCATTTTGTAAAAATAGGTTGATATCATGCGCGTAGTGTTGTCACCTTACAAAAAATATGTTTCATTAATGCACTTCATCCAAACAGAATCTGTTTTGTAAAAAACGAGTTAAAATCAAGCGCATAAGGTTGATTTTGCAAAAAAAAATGTTGTTACGTACAATCCCAGATACTTTAGAATGATAGTTCATTATGAAATCATATATTATTCTTGTAAATCAATGTTATGAGCCATTTTCCAATTTCACTTTCAACTATTCTGATATCTTACATGTGCCAGAACAAATTATATTGCTTTATATACGAGGCCGACGAGAGCAAAGTCTTAATCGGTTCTCAGTGATATATCATCAAATAGCCAGATTATATAGATCATCCAACATTTAGGTCAAGTGCTACATTTAGGTCAAGTGCTACATTTTATTTGTTACTCAGAAATGGCAATGGGCTGGTCACATACTCAGAAGAATTGATGGCATGTGGACCAGTAAGGTTCTGGAGTGGAGGCCACGTCTAGGAAAACGAAGTGTTGGTCCGGCATGCATTCGCAGATGGGAGAGATGCATCCTGATTTGAGTGTCTCTAACAGCTAACTTAACTATTATTATCATGGCCGGAGGGACCAAGAGGTCCCTTCTCCCCCGACTCTGACGTCTGGGCAGCTCGCGCGCGGTAGCTAACATGGCCTCGGTATTGATGTGAAGGTTTGACTCATGGAGAGTATCACGACTGGGGCTCCCATCAGTACTCCTTACCCCGTTTGCAACAGCGCCTTCTCCTTATGCCCTTCAGTATCCTCTTATTATTTTATCCTCTTATAAAGATGGGTATAAAGACCAGCGTCTTTGTTTAATCTGGCTTAGTGCAAGGTGTCTAGTTACACCTCAGGCCATTGAGCCCTATCGCTGAGTTGCCTGAGTTTATAAACTCTCGTAAAACGAGTAATTAATCAAACAAACGTCGAGATGAGCGGTTAATGTAACTGATACAGATCACGGCGAATTGCGCAAGTTTAACTAATGTTCTCGGGTTAATTTAAACTCTTATGACAGACGTTAATTTAATTTTTAACCACCCACACTAGGACACGATTTCATATTGTATATCATTAATTTTACATCTTTGGACAGCGTCATTGTCGTGTTGCATTCGAAAGTTACGTGATGGTGAGAAACTTGATATAATGCTCTGATTTCTCATTGGCTCCCATATTGAATATTTGAAAAAACTTCTTATAAGAGGGGTACTAAGAGCAGCGCCTCGGCGCTATTGGCATCGCCTGGGTTCACCCCAGGCTACTGAGCCTACGCTACGACAAGGCCTGATCATGGTGCGGCGCTGGACACTTCATACAGCACAGAAATAAAAAAAAAAAACCTATAAATAGCAATTTACAGGTAACCGTGATGGGTTCCATACTTGTTGGTATAAAATACAGTTCACGTAATTTTTCAATTGGTACCTCAACATGTTATGACTCCAGCCAGTTTGGCTGGTCCGCCATCTGCCACGGCTGCTGTACTTTGAGTACTAGTCATCATCAACAGCATATGTTTATCTCGACACTGGGCTATATCACACGTTAGAGCTATTTCAAAGAACACCAAGACGGTGGATTAGTTCGTTTCGTAATACAAAACAAAATTTTTGGCATCTTCTTTCTATTCTTAATATGAATGACGCTTAATAAAATTTCAGTTAGCAATGTAGATGATATTTTGAGTAACGGCGAAGTTTCATATAAAGTTTATATAAAAACCGAGATTGGATACTCCTGGGTGATCTCGAGCACAAGATGACGTGGACAAGTGACGGCTACGCTGTCGCGTATTGTGCGGCTTGTGAGTTTCAGAGGAGGGAATTGTACATCTGCGTAATTATTACGTGAATGCCTATGCGCGTCCATAGTCACTGAAAGGCTCCAATTTCTCCTCTGCCCTTTATACTAGTTTTTTTATAGAATATATAGGGGCAAACGGACAATCGGAGCCTTTTTACGACTACCGACGCCCATGAACATCCACATAATTACTATGCTGATGCGTTGCCCTCCTTTCTCCATCAATAGGCCAACGGCTACTCACAAACCTCACGAAACGCGACATCGAAAACTTTACCACCGTATTAAGTGAGCCAGAGGTACTATATACAAAAAGGTGGAAGTTACCATGAACTATCCCTCCGGTTTTCCAGGTTTAGTCTACTAGAAGTTTAAGGTTTAATCCCCCTAGACACCTCCCCCCCCCGACTTGGAACCGTCCCCCGCTTCCATCGACATAATCACGATATCAAACCAAATGTTTAGGCTTTTTTAATTTATATAAGTAATAAAGTAGAAAGCCTCCGCCGAGCATCTGGTTGATACAGGTGGCCCCTGGTGCTAACCGGATTGAAATTATTCTTAGCACCTGAGACATATTGGTCGCACGTTAGTATATACCTCGTCTATAACTGAATACCAAATACATTTCTCAACTCTACACAAATTATAAAACTGGGTCTTTCCCGCGACTGCTTATGTGCATTAGTGGATCAGCTATAAAAATATTTGAAGCTGCAAAGGAAACAAACAAGGCTACGCCTGACATCTCAGTCCACCAGCTACGCGTTTGATTGAAATCTTTTGAAAATTCGGACCGAATAACTATATAAATAAAACGCGGTAAAATCCGTTAAATTACTTTCAGTGTGAACAAGAACGTGTGGACATCTACGTACAGTTGGAAGTCACACTTCTTTGGCGTAACAAGAGAAAAACTAACTGTATCTAACTTCAGGGTGTTGCTTTTTCTCTTTTTTTTTTGATTATTTTGTCAAGATTGTGAAAGAGTCCCACAATAGCAGCGGCCACTAAGGAATTGACCTTGTACATATTCTTTCCAGTTTTTTTAGATTACTCCCGAAGTAAGACCGGCAGTATGTACTAAAAAAAGGGCGGAGTTTTTTTTAAATCGTGTTGCTATCGCATGAAAACCATCGAAGCGGGAAAGCATCCCACTCACACGAGGTCGAGACAACTACTAAGGAAGTATAAGCATTAAACAGCTTTAGAAATTGGAGAGATTCAAATGCTATTCAGGTTTAGTGAAAGTCGTCGTATATGGTTATAGGATGCGTCGGACGGACGCCCATAACGACTTTATATATACTTACGAGAGCTTTGTTACATAGTAGTAGTTACTGGTTACTTGAAAATATTATCTATCATAAACCAAACTTAACATCGCAAATCCGCAATATACATATATAATACTGGTTACCTGTCGGTTTGTCACCCATGCTTCCACTCACCTCTCGGTATACGGAGCGAATCATGGGAGATGCACGAGAGTTTGCTCACCAGCTTTCCCCAACATGCAATTCCTGACTCCCTGACTGACACATTATTTAAGTGCCCTTTCTTTATTTCCCTCTCCCCTTTCTGGGGCCTGGCACCACATAGATAGAAGTTGTCATCGGCCTCGTCAGTTGGCGTCGCCTGGGCTCACCCCAGGCTACTAAGCCCCACCGCTACGACAAGGTCTGAACTATGGTGCGGCGCTGATTATCTCGATACAGCTACGTCGTTACCTATCCTTTGTCTTCGCGTGCCATGTGTGCTCAATAACCTAAAACCCTGTTCCGTTGCGACCAAGTCCTGGTGATAGAACGGCTTAAAGGGGCTAACGGGAAATCGGAGTGTCTTGATGACTACCGATGCCCATGGACATTCGCATGGTTGTTACGCAGATGCATTGCCCTGCTAACATCACCCTCAATGGGCCAACACTTCTAAAAGGCCAGTAGGTAGTTACCGCTAAATTTGTCTACGTGACGGTGCGTTTTTAATATTTTTTTATATGGGGCAAACGAGTAGATGTTAGTTAACAACCTCGGCCCATAGGCACCCTCAGAACACGAACTTACACAGGCGCGTTGACCTACTTTTTGAATAGGCGTAGACTCTACTCGAAGAATCCCAGGTCGTATCGGTTCGGAAATACAGAAGGTAATAGATGGTTTCACAACGGTAATGTACGCGGTAGGAAGGCGCACCTGAAACGCACAACTTTGAGATATTCAAAGTGGTGACGATGGAACTTAGAGTTCTGCCGCGATGTCCGAAAGTGGAATTTCAATGCTAGTGTTAATCCAAACAGCTCCTCGGAACACTTCCCGTGGATGCCCTGGAAGATGCAGAGCGGATCAACACCTCTCCGTAATGCCAAAGGATCAATCTGGAAATATTCTATTTATCAGTAGATTTGGCCATTGAAAATAGGATTTTGACACAAGTATCATGCGAAATGTGTCGAACTGCTATCTTCAGTAGCCTATCAATAAATATGATGTTAAAATCGACCGTTAGCAAATGATTTATCTGTCGCACCGTACGGCAATGAAAGGAAGGTCCGCGAGTAAAGGTTACGGGTTCGATGCTCCCTGGTATTTGCAATGTTTACTCTGCAGCCGAGCTTGCTGGTTGTGACCTCAAATCCTGCTGAAATACCGACGGATATCATCAGCAATAAGCGAGCATTCCGTAACATCTCTACCTGATTTTCTCCACTTCAGTTTTAGATGCCGTGCGAAAAGCGAAATCGTAGCAAACTTAACGCCGACATTTTTATTACATGAGGAATCGCGCAATCAACTGACTGGTGAAGTTCGATGGTATAGGGACCTCCGTACGGATGCATGGAGGCATGTGCTGCGGTTATGCATCCGCATGGAGGCATGATGATGTCAGCGCCACCATATAAACACTACACTCCAAATAGTCGCTCAGTCTAGGTATATCTTAACCTATTGAGCCCCATCACCACAACAAGACTTGAAACAATATGTGAGATGAGTGAACCAATATAAGTTACGGCGCTGTTTCAGAGATTCCTAACCCGTTTTTTCCTGAGCAACACTATTTATTTGCAATACAAAAATAACAATTTTATGAACAATTTGTGAAATACTGAATTGTAATCGAATCAAGCCCGGACGACCAAGGAGCGTAATTAGCCGGTGGCTCATTGGATGAAGGAATGAGAGCAACGCATCTGCATGACAATAATATGAGAGTTCCTTTGCGTCAATTGTCCATAAGGTATCTGTCATATTCGCTTGCAACGCAGCAATGACTGTAAAATGTATATATGTCGTTGATAATACCACATCTCAATATTCGGGGAACATTTTTATAACCATATCTTTTACGAGCAACTTGTATCAAATCTTTTTACCTCGTTTGGCTGGCTGCGACCTTCTCAATATAAAACAAACCTTAACACATGATTTTACGGCACATAATCCATTAGCACGCCATGTCAGATGTGATTGAACAGGTGAGGAAAGCAACAGGTGAATTTGTGACCGCTAACATATTGGCTAAAGGATCCAAATCGGCGTTCGACATATTGTGCTATGTAAATCTTTTTTATGTGCGCGCGATTGTGTTCTTTGGCTGGTAGTGATACGTTTCATAATCACGTGGATGATACAGACAGATGCACTGTCTTATGTAATGGCGTATGTGAGGTTGGTACTCATGACGGGAAACTGAGACTAGAATTAAGAACGCTTTCCATTTTCCACCAAATGCGTAGTGTGCCTTGAGTCTTAAGACGCTAGTAGTAAGGTACTGAATGGGTATTCAGTCGTATATTGAAGTTTTGTCTTGTTTTTTTTTGCGGACTCAAATTTTTGCTGTGGAAGTGAAGAGTAGCCCAATACAGTTTCATCGGATTGCTATGAGACTGGCATTTATCATCATGGCCAGAAGAACCGAGACGTCGCTCCTGCCCCGACCCTGACGTCGACGGCAGCTCGCGCGCGGTAGCGAAAAAGGCCTCGGCGCTGACATGAACCTCTGGCTCATGGAGAGGATCATGAGCGGGGGGGGGGGGGATCCTCCCAATTGTCCCGTAGTAGAAGGTACTGCTAGTGAATTGGGCTGGCAGGACCAGGGTACCGTACTTTTCATTCACTTAATACCGCCGTAAAGTAAAGTGACAACTACACCGTTTTGTGAGGGTTGTGAGAAGCCGATGGCCCATTGCTCCAATCCAATTTCCAAGGAGGAAAAGAAGGCAACGCATTTACATTTACTATAAAAAAAAGTTATCCCTGCCTACTTTTACTGCTTTTTTGTAGGAATAAAATCGACAGTTTTATTTACCATAATATTTATCGCAAGGGAACCATTATATTCCTTGTAATCTATTTCATACAAAGTTCTGTAGTTTTCGTGTGAAATAATAACAAACAGACATACATTTTACATAAACAGGTTTCGCATGTACTATATTAGCAAGATTAATCATATATCATCAGTAAAAAAATGAAGTAAGGCACTAAATTGAAAAAAAAAAAAATATCTACACACATTTTTTTCATTGTGAAACTGAAAAATGTTACACTTCCATCATACTGTTTTTCAAATATACGACTTAGGAATAGTGAATAGAGAAAAGAAGGTCGTATGACTGACTTCAATATAGTTTTCGCAAAATATGCCTGGTTCATTGTAAATGGCTTCTATTTTAGTAGTAAGTAATGATTTATAATGCTTACTGTGAATTAAATGCATCCTCCTGTTAGTCATACCAAACGTCCGTGATAATGTTTATCTCGTATGTATATCAATGCTCATCCATCAGGATGTAATTAATAATTATTTGCAACGTGGAGATAAGAACGTGACCCGGCCATCTTGGATTTACAACCAGAAAATTATATATCACGACTCTATGCTCTATGTGTGTCTATGCTCTATGTGTGTTTGAGTTTTAAAGAATATGTGCATGTGTTCAGTAAGAGGTAGGTTTTTATATTACAGGGGATCAAACGAATGGGCGGAATCATTTGATGACTAACCCACGCGTAAAAATAAAAAAATACATAAAAAAATACATTATAAATATAAAAATCGAATACACAAATAGAACTGGCAATACCTTAAATTATTATACATATGTTAAATAATATTCAAATTAAACATTATTGTTTTTAAAAGAAAGAAGGCGTATACACAAAATTTTGATTTCTATTGGTAGCGATTAATTTACAAAAAAATCGGTTAATCAATGGTAGCTACGGAAAAAAATACCATGTCATTCGAAGTCATAACACTCGCCATGAGACATCACTGGAATAACGATCTGTGTCCCAACAATACAACAGATGCTGTACCGAGAAGGATGGTGTTTTCTCTATTCATCGGAGATTCAAGATTTAACTTTTCATAGCCAGAGAGCTGCCTTTTGAGAACACATAGAAAGCTCCGCGCTTGAACTTGCTGGATCCTGTTGTAACTTGTAGCTAATGTAGTTGTACGTGTTAGTACACTCGGCGGTATATAAACATTGATATATGAACAGGAAAACGATTGATTTTCTGAGTTTACTCCTAAATAATCAATATTTAACACGCGCGTCATTATTGTATATTACACGTATTTAAGTTCGCGCTTACGGAAACGAGCCCGAGTTCGAATCCGTAAGCTGAGAGCTCAGATTTATAGAAATAAAAACGCGACTGTAGAGAGCTCTAATAATAATAAATAAATCAAGAACACGGCTTTTGTCGATTTGTAGCGCAAATCAACCCCTCCCGTCAGAGGGGGAGGTAGGAGGCCGGCCTCCTCAGATAAGCCAAACATGAATCGAGTTCAATTATCCTTATCCACGACACCGCAAATTAAACGGCATCGTGCGCGCCCCGTCCCACTGGCGTGGGGAGGGGGACCGTTTCCCCCTTTTCGGTCCCAATAATAATTACCATGGGGTAACACCCACAATAAATCTGGTTTGTCTCTTCCCATCGGCGGGAAAAGAGGGGGGGTCTGTCCCCCTATCGTCTCCCTAAACCTGAAGACAAAAAAGTCTTTCGTAGTCATTCGAACTGTTAAGGCTGGACAAGCGCCGCCAGTAGTAGGTCCCTCCGAAAAAAATAATTAAGTTCGAGTTTCCCTCCTGAGCTTAGTAGTAGTTGTCACTGCAAATGAGCAATTACATTATTTAATTGTCTTTTATAAGAATGGGGGCAAACAAGGAATCGCAACAACAACAACAATTACCGACGTCCATTGACATCCGCATTGTTGTTGCGAAACAGATGTGTTCTCATCCTTTCCTGCTCCAACGGGCCACCGGCTACGCACAGTACTGCCGGCACAATTCGGCTGCAATGCATTGCACTAACTCTACCTGAACAAATGTAAAATAATATTACAATAAAACTACTTTTACGGTGTTTGCTAGTTGAATAATTATATAAACCGCGATAAAATCCGTAAGAGTAGTTCTATCGTAATGAGTGACATTCGCGTAAACCTACGACAACCATAAGATAATAACCATTTCGCCATAACAGAGCCAAGTAGATACACGTTACGGATGATAATGCAATACATCCATGTCAAACGTAAGCCTCGTACTAAAAAACTTATTCAAGGTCTTTTTTTTTTCTCGTGATTTCTGCGCACCGGTGTTGTTTGATACGTCATTAGTATAACATATCCATTAGTTGACGTCAAATTAATGTGTTGCCACAATGTATGCGTTTGTGAATCTAGTGCCAGTGGATCAAGTTATGAATACAACGGTTTAAAAATGCATCGCGTGTATTTTAAACCTATTTTTTTTCGGACCTAAACTTATGCACGATGCGAAGAGAAGCCCAATACAGCTTCATCGGATTGTTCTTCGGTTCTTCGGCGATGTCAGGTGAGCGAGAGGTACCTCCCCGGTCGTACCGGTCCAATTCCGTTGCATTGGAGGATGTGGTGTCATGCACCATGCACTCCTCCCATGCAGCATGGCGCTACCTCTTACAAAAATAAATGTTTAGTTATATTATAATTCTGTAGAATTAGGCCGACACAAACGGGGAGGTAGCTCCCGCTCACGCTATACCGCCGTAAAGCGATAGCTATGTGTTTCCGCGGCGGTCCATTGTAGTAGATGGATCCTTACCTCCCTGAAGGAGAGCAAGACATCTGTAAAACAAATATGCGGGCGTTTACGGGGGTAAAAAAACATCTCGGACCGGCTACTGACGGAGATCGTCGTCCCACCTGGTGAAGGTCGACCAACACTTCATTTTCCTAAACGCGATCTCCACTCCAGAACCTTACTGGCCCATCTGCCATCTGTTCTTCTGAGTGTGTGACCAGCCCATTGCCACTTCAGCGAGCCTATTCGTCGCTATGCTACGGAAAAAGAATTGCCAATTTTGCACGACCGGGGAGGTACCTGCCGTTCACGTGACACCGCCGCGACAGTTATGCTGTGTTGTGTTAGTAGCCGGTGGCACATTAACTTGAGGAAGAATGTAGGGCAACGCATATGTAACAACAATGCGGATGTCTATTGGCATCGATAGTTTTCAAAATGCTCCGATTACTCGTTTGCGCCCCTTATACTTGTCCCGGCAAAAGTTGCCAAGGAACAAAAAAGTACCTAAGTTGTGTGCTCTTTAAAATAAGCCACAAAGGATGTCTGTGGTCCTACTCCGGCGAGTTTATGTCGCTAACTGTACAGTGAATGCCGCTGTGTGCGTGCGACCTTTGGGCGTATGGCCTGCGACCTAGAGCTGGTGGGTACCTATCATTATAACTATTCACTTACTGCATGCCGAGCGAGAATCGTGGAGGTGGCAATTACGAACCGTACGTAACGCGACATTATAGCCTCCACGGGATATTTGAGCGAAGATTCCTCTGTTGTTTTATTGTGCCTATAGATGAGCATGGACCCCCGCAAACATCCGTGTAGCGTGGACCCGTTTATAAGTCGCCGGAGTCTCGGTCTTCCCTTGGAGCTGTATTGGGCTATTTCATACTTCAGTTCTCCGGTCATGATCGTCTCCAAAGTTTAACATTCACATTCACATGAGCGCAGAGGCCATTTTAGCTACCGCGCGCGAGCTGCCCCCGATCTCGGAGGACGAGGGTCCCCGCGATGTCTCTAGCCATGATAATAATAGTTAAATTAGCTATTATAAATATTCTCGTATCGTTTTGCATCTCTCCCAGCAGCGGGGTGAGGAGGCCGGCGTCCTCAGACAAGGCCAAACAATAAGGGAGCTCAATTATCATTATCAACGTATCCCGTCTACTGGAGCGGGGAGGGGGACCGCTTCCCCTGTCCTAAAATAATCACCATAGGGTAACGCCCACAAAACACTCCGGTACATCTCTTCCCATCTGCGGGAAAAGATGGGGGTTCGTCCCCCTTTCGTCCACCTACAACAAGTAGACAAAAAGACTTCGATATATCCGACGGACTGTAGGGACAGGGCCATTAGCGCCACCTACAATAATAGGTCACTTCGGAAAACGTGAACCTGTATTATATAACTTGGGCCTACTAAGTTGAATGTAAGTCATGAAATTCGGTTACACAGTAACAAAAAAATAAAATAATAATAAGCGCCGAATCTCACGCTTCGAAAACGTACCAGAAGATTCCCACACAGGTGTTCCACGTTGCTGTTCCTCATGCTTCCCAGAAATAAAAGAATTCATTTATTTTTAACTCCGCAATGAAAGGAAGTAACAGGAAATAACCGGAAACAATCTTTAGTAAGTCATAAGATATTTACAAAAACAAAACAATGCAACAATGTTTGGCACCATCTGGCAGCCACGTGCCGAGTTGCAATTGTAAGGGCTTTCGCAGGTACAAGGACACATTGAGGCTTGTATAGTCATTGTTGGAGGAGGTCTATGTCCAGCAGTAGACCGATAAGGGCTGACAGAGATGATGATGATAGTCATGTAATGGATTACAGCCGAAGTGTTCTGGCCGATGGTGAGGATGCACATGGTACCGGTCTGTGGTACATCAATATGGATGTTTTTTTGGAAGATCACAGTGAGATACCACCATGGTTTAAGCCTTGTCGTGGCCGTGGGGCACAGTAGCCGTGGGTGAGTCCGGGTCCAAATGAACCCAGGGGACTCTTTGTACCCGTCTTATAAGAAGAGGGGACAAAGGAGCAAAAGGTACAATTTTTCGTATGGGCCAAGGGGCGAGGATGGGAGCCTCACCACATTGCACTGGCCTAAAGTTGGTGGTGTTGTCCTGTAGTGTGGGACAACCCCATCTGTGAAGGTGAAATCATTCTGTTCGGTCTGCCTAGCCGTCGAGGTGCCCTGATGATTGTTGTTCCGGGGCACCTCACCATAGGCGGCACTGATGGCACTCGCGGGGATTTTTGGGGGTATTCGGCACTATAATGGGCCGCGAGCCTCACACACCACTGGACCTCACTCACGGCCAGTGAAGGCGCGTAAATGCGTTTCCTTGCGTTAACAAAAAAAAGGGAGGACCAGGAATGTTGCCGCCGCGCCCTAGAGTGATAGATATGCTGTCGTTCGTGCGGTTCGAGTGTTTCCGGTGATCTATTGATGGGAAGGAAGGACTGAGGGCAACATGTCTGCATGCATGTCTAATACGAGGTAGGGCCATGCTAAATTGCAGTCAAATAGGACCGGCACATCCAGGCAGGGACCTCTCACTCACATGACACCGTCGTTTCGTGGGTCTGTGAGTAGTCCGTGGCCCATTGGAGGAGAAGAGGAAAGTGGGCCAACGCATTTGTATGACAATGTCTTGCAAATGTCTATGGGCGGCGGTAATCACTACCCACCTGCTGGTTTTACCCCTATCTCATAAAAAATTACAATACTTCAGATGTCTATGAGCATTGGCGATAGTTAAAATAGGTCAAAAGTCTCCGATTCTCGTGTGTCTCCACACTAAAAAACAGTTACAATAATGCGGATGTTTATGGTTAGCATTACGTCGGGTTGTATGGATGTATATGGCCGCCGGAGTTTGTACGAGTCAGAATAAAAAATGCGCATCCAATAGTTCTTGGCTTTTGGTCGTCTTGAACAGCGGCCTTATTGGCTCCACGAGTCATCTTCAGTGGTAAGCGAGCAAATCGGATATGGGACATTCATCATGATCGGTGACATATGGTAGATGGTCAATGGTGGTAACTAATTTGACGTCACACGAAAGAAGGTAGTACCATGCATAGTGTATGACACTACATCCTCCTGTGCAACGGAATTGGGCCGGCACGACCGGCGAGGCGCCTCTCGCCCATATAATGTCGCCGTAAAGTGACAGGGGTAGGGGGAAAAGAGTTTATTTATTTGTTGAAGTGTTAGAATACAACATTTCTGAAAATTAATTATATTAACAAAGAAATTGTTATGTTTCTTATATAATAAATACATTATGGATTTACAACGCAACGTTAGCTTAGTTCTGTGGTAAATACCGTGGGGACTTATGTGAGATGTACTGGACAACAAAAATATAATTATTATAGAAATACAAATAACACATGTTTACATTTCTATGACCTAGGCGGTATCGAACCCGCGACCTCTGGCGTAACACGCGGCCTAACCGTCACGTTACCACCTGTGCCAGCCGGTCCGGTTTTGTTCGAACTACTTTCTGGTCCAGTGGATAGGTCAGCGGCACGGGCGGCCGCGGGTTGGACTCCCGCCGAGGGCTGTAGTTGTATGTTGAACGCTACCCGTATCGGGGTCGTGTATTTATAACTCTATGTATAAATATAACTACATGTGACGATTGGCTCAGTGGTAGCGTCAGCTGCACATGTCACGCCAGAGGTAACGAGTTCGAATCACGCTCAGGTTGTAGATTTTCATCAATTTCAAAAATAAAATTTACTCTTCGAGTTTTTACAACACAAGCTCTTTATTTTTATTTATTAAGCATATATTTGTGTAAGCATTTCAAATGACAACTGTGTTAATGAACGCAAGTGTTTTCTGGCGGCGACTAGTTCCTAGTCATTACGGGTCAAGTAAGATTAGAGGACTAGCACGATTATAGTAGGACTAGAGTCTAGTCGCACAATTATAGTACAACTAGGGGCTAGTCGCACGAATATAGTACGACTAGAGTCTAGTCGCACGATTATAGTACGACTAGAGGCTAGTCGCACGATTATAGTACGACTAGAGGCTAGCCGCACGATTATAGTACGACTAGAGGCTAGTCGCACGATCATAGTACAACTAGCCCCCTAGTCGCTGCTTGAAATGTTAACTAGACTGTTAACAAGAGCTTAATTTGACATTCCTGCAATTCGGAACCTGTAGAACCGTAATTTATCTCAGATAAATCTGTATCAGGTTAATCATGACTGGGTGCTCTCTGTACCCCTCTTATAAGATGAGGGACTAAAGAGCAAAAGGAGGCGGCGCTTTTGAGCACGGGCAAGGGGCGAGGATGGGAACGTCACCCCCTTGCACTATTCCAAAGTTGGTGGGGTTGTCCTCTGGTGTCAGGGAACCCTTCTGTGGAGGAGGCGACGGTACCTTAGGGGACTGACTAGCCGACGAAGTGGCGTGATGATTCGTTGTTCCGGGGCTCATCAAAAACGGCACGGATGACACTAGCGGTGTTATTTGGGGCTATTCGGCACTATAATATGCCGCGAGCCCTACACACCACTGGACCCCACCCAGGGCAAGTGTAGCCGCGTAAATGCGTTTCCCCGCGTCAAAAAAAAAGTATAATAATGACTATAAATGAAACCTGTCTCACTCTTAGACTCACATGCCCTCATATTGCTAATCTATGCAACATCAACTCTAGCTACCAAGAAATATTGAAATACCGACGGCGCTAGTAACGGAAAATATTGGAAAATTGAATGATTAAAAAAATCCTTACCATATATGAGGAAACGACTTTTCAAATCGCTTACATGAGTAATATGCTTTATTCCAAGTAACTATCCAATCTAAACGCCAACGTTTAGATTGGATAGTATTATTTCATCATCATCAATCTGCCGCAGCCTAAAGCAAATTTTTTTCAATATTCCTGGCTGTATTTTGGTGCCACCGGTACTGAATGGGATCTCGTGGTTGGGTGAGAATTGCTGAAAGCTCAATAGACACTAAAAATTAAACAATTTATGTGTGTAACGTGCTTTATATGAATTGTGAATTTCCCATTGGAAGAAAGGATAACTGCATAACAATTAGGCGGATATATGTGTGTGTCTGCCGTCATCAGTGATCGTTTGCCACCTTAAACAAAAAAAAAAAAAAAAAAACAGACGTCATAATTCATAAATGATTTCAAATTTAAAAATTTCAGTCCGACAGAATTTTTTGTTGGTTCTAATTATTTTTTTTGTGGACTGGATACGCAAATCCTTAACTAAACTTCGCTTTAAAGGTCGTTCAACCGAACCCGGAAAAACTCTTACGCATAATTAACTCTAAAACTAGTTACATAAATGGATGTTCATAACCCCAAGATTGAGGTCCAAAAAAAGACAACGCTAATAAAAATTAAAGCGCAATTTTTCGCGTCGTGATTCATTTGTTTCCCATGGCACAGGATGAGTCAGGCGCTAGACGCAGTCGTGAAGTCTTTGATGTAGACAACCGCACTTGAGATGCAGGAATACGGTACATACTGGAACTACTACACAGGCTTGTGTACGGAATGACGTAATGGAATACAGTACCGATCATCAGCGACATAATCATCAGACATCTTCATCGGTACGTCCCCTGCAGGACACAGGCCTTCCCTTTAGAGGACAGAGGTCAAGACCAAACCGAGAACTGACTAGAGTATAAAGCAATCTTTATTTATTCTAAAATTCAATAATCTACTCGTTCTTACTGATGACATGAAATTTAAATATTTTTATTCAAAGTAGAATTGTAAAAACTACTTTGGAACGTTATTTCTACGTCATCAATTAAATGTTCCTCCGCTTCAGCCCTAGGCCTGTTCAGAGAAGAACCGCCGATACAAACTAAGCGGTATTAATAAATAATAAATAAATAATACACAACGAATTAGCAAATAATAATAAACTCGTATTTAAATTAACAAATTCTTGTATGTATCTCGTCCCCAAAGAAAATAGAGGAGATGCACATAAATGATTAGACAAAAATGTAAGAAATATAATGTAATTTTATTTTTTTTCATTATTAAGAAAAGTTCAAAATAAAGTTAAACAAAAAAGCCAAAAAGAAAAAAGCAACGAAATTACTGTTTTTAGACGTGGGGTCATTGAAAGGGTCATTCAACATTTCACAGCAGATGATCATGATATTATGATGTAAATATGAGATGGCCGTGTTCCTAAAAGCTGGGGAACAGGTAATGATGGCATACCCTTAAGAGACGTTAGCCCTGTTAGGTATGTTTACGGCTTGAAACAAGGGTTAGTGAACTGCGGGTACATTTCGTCAAAGACTCAACACCTTATTTCTACGTACCTAATGTATTTTTACATACAATTTTTTTTACTGCAAAAAACTGCACGACATTTTGTTAAAATGTACAAAATTTATAAAAATGTATTCATACTGGCCTATGTTAGGTAGCGTAGGTTAAGAACTTAAATATTTAAATCTTAAAAAAGACTTTACGTCTTCAAAAGTATTTATCGTCTACTACATAGCACATATTATTAAACGTTTAACATTTCTGTGTTCTCCACGTGTTTACATATTATGTGGATGTCTATGGATGTTCATAGACATCGAAACGCTCTGACTGCTCGTTTGCTATAAAAATGTTAACGTATATCATTTTGTCATGTCCTATTTCATCAGCAAATGTGATTTCAATAGGTCAAATTTATAAAATTGGACACATCTAAACTAAGACACGTCTAAACTAAGCCGAATTTCCTAATCAAAAGCCACATGTAAAAAAACCGGTAGGTTTGTTACTGTAAAAAAATAATCCCTTAATTTTAAATCTAGAGCTCAAAGTTTTGGTGGTCGTTAGAACCTTCCACGGCACAGGAAAGGAAAAGGAGAAGGCACAGGAAAAGTTCCTGCGACAGAGTTGTTACATTCTGAAATTTATATGATTACAACGTAAAAGTACAAAGTGTCAACGAAACGTATTTCCACTTTAAACACCAACTTAATAAACTAAATCTAATAATGCAATAGAGCCTACAATTTAATATGCAATAGAGTTCACAATTTAGTGAATTAACATAAAAAAAGCGTATGAATAATGTTTTTCGTGAGATTTTTTGCGGCACTCCTTACGGTAATTCTTATGAGCGCCGTATATATTAATAAGGAATTAATTTATTTTTATACATATAAATTTCCATGTTCCATTTTTGTGTATATTTAGAATTCTGGTTAACAATACAAAAACGTTTGTCTTGCATAATTCTTTAATATATAGTAATCATGAAAATATTTAAAGTAAAGAAATGGTTTAGTAATATATACCTATATTTCACTAGCACATAGTGTTCGTCCCGGCTTCGCACACATATTTTACAAAGTATGGCAAAAATAATTGATTTACAAACATTATAAATTTTAATTTTGTCCCTGTTGTAATGTTTACATTTCCACGACAACAAATTGAATTTATGCCAGAACAACAGCTAGTCGTCAAGAATTTCTGCAGCTATACGAGAATCCTTCTACTTTCTTCACATTATCATAGTTTACACACTCATCTCTAACGTTTTAGAAAATGTATGGATCCTATTGGTAAAGCAATTCATCAACTCGGTCATGTAGTTTTGGAGCGTAATCAATGCAAAAAAACAAACAATCAATTAAATGTTTTCTCTCTGTAGTATCATTTTTATAAGCCATTCTTCAAACCAAATCCGAATCTGAAGCAAACCCAGGTATTAAACCAGAATCTATACCAAACAGCTACCACATAAGCAATAATTAATTAAACGATTAAAATTAAAAAGTAAATAATGATATCAAAATATGTAATTTATACACGCCGACAGTAACGATTTGTTCAACAAGAAATGACGAGGAGAAGATATGCAAATTTGAAGCAAGAAATAAAATTAAATACACCGCGTTGAGAGGTATTTATTATATTAACACGGCGCCAAAAAAATAAAAGCCCGAAACGAATCGGCACTTTTACAAGGACAAAATAAACATTTCTCCGTTCCCGTCCATGATTCTGCCTCCCGGTAATGAGGCAGGACATTGCGACCGTCATCTACATTGTCCACTGCTGGTCTGTTTCTCGACGCGCAATTGCTTCGTTCACCCTCCTCTTTCTGGGAATCACCCTGAAAAATCCGCCCGGTCATACCTGGACTCTTAATTGAACACGAGCCACTGGACTCTCTGAGATAATAATGATTGATTTAGCTAATCTTATATAAGTATCGGGATGTATCCTTCCCATCTGCGGAAAAGGAGGGAGGTCTGTCCTCCAATCAACCACAATCTCACCTTGACCGTCGCCCCACGTGCCTCATAGTAACCGATGAAGCAGTACACTTCCGTCAGCATAGAGCAATAAAAAAAACACATGTTATGGAAAATCCATCATTATTAACACCAAAGGTGGCAAAGTTATACACATACACGAAAAACAAAGCCTAACGCAGTCGGCAAAAAGATAAGCAATGCGTGTGGGAGCCCCTATGATGTGCTCTACAGATAACAGCCAGGTGGAGAACACGAAATGTGGAGTTGAGTTCATTATTATCACCGTGCTTTTCATTTTCATCATTCACTATGCGCAGGGTTGACATAGGCTTCATTTATTGAAAACAATCTAAAAATTGGATCACTTTATCTGTCTGTACCTCAGTCAAGGCATACTGCGTATGTATAGTTATTTCTCGGTAACTTGGTAACAAAAATACGCTACATGGTTTGCCGACACTTTGCCCTCTCTTCCGTCTCTTCTTCAATGTGTTACTATTACTAGCCATTCAACTGCACGAAAGGCGACAGTGAAGTTGTCAGGCGGTATTATGTGAGCGAGAGGTAACCCGGCCGTGCCCAATGCGGACACAATGCAGCATGGCATTACCTTTCACACAAAATTAATTTATAACGACGAAGAATGGAAATAGTTTATTCATGAACAAAGAAGCAAACGTTTTGCAGAAGTTAAACTTGTGCCAGGAACTTCAACTCTACCATAGCGAAGGCAAAATTCTTGAGAAGGTAGTTTTAAGCCTCTTAATGACACCATGATCAATAACCAAGCATGGTCCTGCCAGCAAATTGAGACCAGATCATACAGCTCGATCCAACCAAGCATGGTCCTTCCAGCAAGGTGAGATCAGATCGTACAACTCGATCCAACCAATCTTTGTTAAAACGAACGTTCCGGACTCCAGACATCAGAGTCGGGAGAGGAGGGACCCCTCGGTCCCTCTGGCCGTGACAATAATAGTTAAATTAGCTGTTACAAATACTCTCATATCGGGGTGCATCTTTACGATCTGCGGGAGAGGGGGGGGGGGCGGGGCGGGGGGGGGTCGGTCCCTCTTATGACCCCGAACCTAGTCCCTTCATCCGACGAGCACTCATAGCAGTCCGATGAAGCTGTGTTGGGCTTCTCTTCGCTTCCACAGCATAACTTCTGGACTGGAAAAAAAGAACGGTTCGGAGTTGATCAGAGCTGAACCCTTCATCTAGTCCCTAAGTCTAAGGTCGGGACGGGATTCTGTTAAGTTTTGGAGAGTGCAGCTTGCTCTGAACTTCATGATAATTTGTAGCCCCTAAAACAATCCATACCCTTGGCAGGGAAGATTAAGTTTTCACCATGGAAATGATGTTTGCTTCGATTACTGGCCTCAAAGTTTAAAGGATTTATAGTTAACACAACATAATTAAAAATTATGGAACTGTGTGTGTGTGTATGTCTATGTGTGATATCCTAATATAATAGTAGAAGAAGGCGGTATATAACGACAACAAACCAATGTCTCCGTAGATCAGTCTGGACTCTGCCGTCAAACCGCAACAAACGCGACGGTAAAACTGTATTTACCTCTGGTCCACACGCGAGAGGCGACCACCTCGCTACTGGTTTCGTCTGCACACTTACAAAACGCAATAATATGCAAATGCTAGACGACATAGCGACAAAGCCCTAGACCAGTCTATAAAACCTTTAGTATATGAGTGTTAGGTAATCGCGTGTTTGTCAGGGCGGCGCGGCGTGCCGGGGGCCGAGGAGTGGCGAAGTCCTAAAGGTCGTAGTGTATGGAATGCTTGAATTATTCTCATTTCACCCATCCACATACACTTTGACATTTCCATGTGTGTATTATGTATAGTAGATGTTTATTAATCAATATAGTAATAATATTATCTGTTGCCATAACACAGCATGTTCGCCTAGCCCTGTGACTCGTGTTACAGATAAAGCAGAAGTTTGTTTTGAACGCGCCAATCTCAGGAACACTGGCTGATTTTCTTTTTTGCGTTGAACAGTCCACTTATCGGGGAGGGCTAAATAAAGGCTATGTACGCGACAAGCGAGAGAAACCGCGGGGCGGTGCTCCCATGTAACACTTACAGGTTCTAAATCATAAAAACGTGCCTTATACCATTATAAAATATATAATATAGTAATAATAATAATAATAACAACATTAATAATGATAATAATAATAATACAATAATACTTAAAGAGATAGAAAAGCGGATAACATATTGCAGAGATGCAGAAGATCTCCATATTGCACAATAAGCTAGCTGGCCTGGCAGTTCAATAGCATAACATTACAAACAAACAAACAAACCTCTCCAGCTGTACATTATTAGAACAGATAATATATTTCAATCATAATTAATCCATTTCGCAACGCTTTGAATGTTCCATGCAAATATTGTGCAGTAAACTATACAAACGAACAGCTAGAGATACAAACCTCGTAGTTTATGATGAGAAGGGATGGAATTTCCCAAGGACTACCTTCACCGGGCCTCCTATTTAGCTCACAGCGTGCGGTAGTATCCTTCTAGTCCGTATATTGTAAACTAGTATCATCCCGCGGTATTGCCCGTGTAACTTTGGTCCTATTAGTCGTAGCGACATGGTATATAGTCTAAGGCCTGCCTCGATAAATCTTCTATTTATCACAAAAATATTAATTATTTGGGACCAGTAATTCTAGAAGTTCCTGAGACTAGTGCGTTGTAACAAAGAAACTGTTCAGCTGTATATTATTAGTATAGGTACAACTACTAAACGAATGAAGTTGAACTTTGGCACAGATACTAAATCTTGAATATCTTAAAATGTATTTGACACGGAAAAAAAATTATGGCTTCCTTGGGATATAATTTACGTGGGTAAAACATCAGGTCTTGAAAGGAAATTGTATATTATACTGTTTAATAGTATAAGGGGGCTAACGATCAGTCGTAGCATTTTTAATACTACCGATGTTCATAGACGTCCGTATTAATTTCTACCATGCGTTCCTCCTCTCCTCCAATGGGCCACTGGCTACAAAAAAAAAAACAAACTGTATGAGACGCGACAGCATACCGCAACTTTACATGTGAGCAAGAGGTACCTCCCCGGTCTTACCGGCCCAATTCGGCCGCATTTATGAATTAAAAGAAGTTACAAATAAAAAAAAACGTAATCTATGGTATGGTGTTAAGTAGACATCTGCCGAAGCCTCGTCCCGGGCCATGTGTCCAGGTAATTGGTAAAGAAGATCCGAGCAGACAATGGCGGCAAGATTTATTACATTCGGACATCTGGCGTTTAGACGTGCAGTGCTTTATTTTTTGTCTATGGATATTGTAAAAGTAATGCCTATGCGTTTTAATCCTTTAATACAACCTTTGTTACATTAAAGCGAAGGGTATGAATAAAATATCGTGGGAAACAGTGATAATGGTTCGGATGTAACGTAGTTTCACTTTTATTAGGTTGTAGTGACATGCTGCGTTGCAACGGCATTAGTCCGTCACCACGTAGGGGACGTACCTCTCGTCCACATGACACCGCCGTGAGTGTGATACAATTGGAGGAGAGCAGGCAGGCTCTTACGCGGATGTTTATTTATTTATTTAATCATTCATGTACACTGTAAACATATGTTATAGACTTAATATTAATAAAATTGTTACAAAGGTACATACAAAAAAGGAGGGCGACGCATCTTAATTAATTGGCTGTTCATGGGCGTCGGTAGTCGTAAAGTCGTAAGGCTCGGTTTATCTTATCCCCCCCCCCCCCTCCCCGATATATAAAAAAAGAACATTTAAATGTCTTCCAGCAGCCCAGCTACAGGAGAATTTATATGATAAACGTTATATTCGTGTTTATGGTTGGTAGTCCGACCAAGGCCCGAAAAAAGATCTGATTACTCATTTGCCCCCCCCTTTTGCCTATACTTACACTTAAATTAACGGAATAAAAAATTGCAACAAGTACATTATTAATGTCTTAAGTTTACGCGAATGTTAGTCATTACAATAAAATTACTTTTACGGATTTTATCGCGGTTTATTTAATTGTTTATGTAGCCCGACGTTTCAGAAGCTCCCGTCCACCCGTGACCATGGTTGCTGTAAAGCTTCTGAAACGTCGGCCTACATAAATAATTAAATAAACCGCGACAGAATCCGTAAAATTAGTTTTATTGTAAGTACATTATTGTACCAAACGTTTACTTTAAATAATTACATTTGATAATTAAAATGAAATGATTAAAACAAGATATTTGGTATGTGAATACAACATTATACATAATGTGTTTGTGATGTGTGGTACTCTAAGTAATTAAATAGTAAATACCACTTTCATTTACATTGTGTTGACACAAAACCGACATTATTCTGATGGTGTAGAAAGGAATGCCACCTTCCTAGTGCAAGATGTATTTTTGCAATAAAAATGAAATAATAAAAACTTGCAATAAAAATTAACATTTGTACTTTTTAATTGTTATGTATACGCGTATATATTTTCCGTGGTTGGTGGTAGCTTCTGCTATTTGTCTCTAATTTTCCCTGTGCGTACGTTTACGTGTACATTCCGTGAGGGAACATTTTGTTTCAAGGTCTGTCCATGTTTAAGTGAATCAAATCAAATCGGACAACCCAAGACCGCGACAATTCCGTCTGGAGGTTACGACCAAGAAGAAGAATCTTACTGATATCATAAATGTGAAAGTTTAGTGGATGTTTGGATGTGTATTACACAAAGACGCCAAAAGTACTTAACATATTTTGATGAAACTTTTCATAGTTGTACCTGAATGTGTATAAGGTATAGAAATACTAACTGTTGCACGTCGTCTTGTCTAAAGTACACGTGGACGAAGTCACGGCAGCAGATTATGGAATAATATAAAATACCTACTATATATTTATATTATTATATTTTATTATATTTTGTTCCGAAGTTCCTTACTTTATTATTTATCTCATCTATATTATTATCTATATATAATAATATTTTGTTTGCTTATTCGAATAGAGTTTCGAAAACTTGAACTCGGAAGATCATTTTTGTGTTGAACAGTCTGTTTATCGAAGAAGGCTATAGGCTACATATCTTGACGCTACGACTAGTAGCTACGCGGGTGAAACCGCGAGATGATGCTAGTCGGACTTTAAGAGTGTAATTAAATATCTTAGTCCTAATACTCTTTGTTTAATTTAATAACGACGACCAGGCCGGACTGGTTTGCTGGTATAATGTGGAACTTACCTATTAGGGGTCAAAAAGCTACCTAAATTTTGCATTTGTGTAAAATGTCACTACAGCCTTGCCAACCAACCTCTTTCTTAAGAGGCATTTCAATACTGCATTGCAGCGGAATTCGGCTTACACGACCGGGTAGGCACCTTTCGCTCATATGACACCGCCGTAAAGTCAAGAATCGGGCAAAGGAAAAATCGGGTCTCCGAAAGGCAAGGGATTACCGATGCCCTTAAACTTTCACCGCATCATCTGTTTGTTTGTTTTCACTGAATAGGCTCCGAAACTAAGGGACCGATTTGAAAAATCCTTTTACCATTAGAATCGTACAATATCTGCGATGAAAGTAGGCTGTATAACATTTTCTAAAACGTTTTGATCACTATGAAAACTTTGATAATGTAGTTAAAATGTGAAAAAATATCAAATTAGATCCTTATTCAGCTGCCGAATTTATTGAAAACTATCTGTCCGGCAGACGTTGTTCTATCATAAACAGACTTTTTGCAGTCGTTGTAACGTGTGCAGTATGCGATATCGACATTTTATATATTTTATTTTGTGCGAAACCGGGACGGACAGCTAGTAAATTGTATAGAATGATCGCAAATGTCATCCCACCTGTGGCATTACTTATTTTAATATGCTATTTAAAAAGTTCGATACCGCTTCCTAAATATCTTAATGGCGAGTTATAACTGTAAATAGTTAATCAAGAATATAGTTTAAACAAATACTAAGTAAGTATTCCATCGAAACGATCATATAACATTAAATTATGGCATATAATTAATGTACCCCGCTATGCAAGAACGCATAGTGCTTCCATGCGTTGATTAAATAAAAAAAAATAGATTTACTTTAAAACTTAACATACCGAGACATTCGACGCCAACTGTTCTTGAAACATGTCCCAGCCAGATGCTGTGGAATGGGCCTTATTAATTAAAAAACAAACAAACTCTTGACCAAATGACACGTGCCCCGTTTTGCATATGCTCACCGCTTCGTGCATATGCGGTGAGTTAAGAGCGAGCCGATCACGACACTTTTATGTCATCGAACCTCGTTCAATTTCAGCTCAACGATCTTTGTTACGTTCGATAAATTGGAGTGCGGCGTTTTCATACGAATTACAGTATACATACTAACCGGCTGGCGCAGTGATAACGCAAGTACGAAAATAAAGTAAGTACCTACACAGGGCTAGGTTAAAGTGGTGTATTCACAAGCCCACAAATGTTGTTATTATTATTCATATAACAGAATAAATAAAAATTCTTGAAATGAAACTGCTTTATCGGATTCTGTAGCGGTCTATTTAATTTAAATAGACAGACGTTTCAGACGCTTTGCAGCAGCCTTGGTTACGGGAGTGTGCCGGGTATGCCAACTAAACGAATCGCGATAAATCTGTTTTAGAGCAGTTTTGATTTAATGACTAACATTTGTGTAGACTTGTAAGTTTAATAAAAAATAAATGTTATTTACGTAGAATGTATTCTAGTCAAAACAAGAAAATTTTATGGTAAAGTGATTTGAGAATTTATCACGGCGGCCCATAAACCTCCTATTGAAAGAGAAAATGAAAATAAATTATTGTCATTTTCTCCTTCAATCCAATGGACCACCGGCTATCTAAAAACCGCACGAAAACTCGACATTACAGCTGTCACTCTACGGCGGTGTGAGCCCATATACTTCCCCGGTTGTGCCACCAATACGGTTGCAATGGAACATGGCACCTCTTACTAAAATAACAAATATATTTTAGTGTAGCCATTCATACATATCTGGGAATAGTTCTGCGTATCTGTGTATACGATAAGCGACGCCATTGTAGTTGACGTCTCAAAAACGCGGATAACGATACACATTATTATGAGACTAGCTTTATTGAACAACATATATGGTCGAACTCTTTCGGGCGCAATTTTATTCGGCCGTATTCAATCCGGCTAATCGTTGGCTCGCCACAAAATAAAACGGCCAGGGCCGTTTTCTAAAATGGTTAGCCGTACGTATACGGCGACTTGTACAATGCGACTAGTGCATATGCGCTCGAAAAGCCTGTCGGCGTTGGTAACAAGGCTAGTACAATTCGTGTTAAAATAATTTTGCTTACAGTTCATTTTGATTTATATTAATCTTTTTAACCCCAAACCGCAGACGTGATGTAGCATGTTTCTAGTTGACCTATCAGGTGCGTCTGTGAATCATCGTGACTCTAAAACTTGTCTAAGTTCATTCTTTATGGGATCATTCACTTATATTTGAACACGAGTGTCTTTGTGATTGGGGAAAATATCGCCACTTCTAATGGGTTATTATGAATAGTGATGAGAATATTTACAAAACGGGTAAAAGCCACATAGGGATATCAACACTAATGGTAGCTTACTGGTTATATCTCCACGAACTCTCTTCCATCACTACTCATATTTCTTGTGCACGTGAATCTCTCCATCGAGATTTACCCCTCACGCGTGAGTAGACCCTTCTTTAGAAAGGGGAGTGTGCACCCGATTCCCTCAGCCTAGACAATAATAGTTTAAGACAAGTGTCGTCTTGCATCTCTCCCATCTGCGGAAATGTGGGATATATCCACCTAATAAACAAAAGCCGTCTAGACATGTCCAACATTCTCATAGCTTCTGTTGAAACTTTTCCACGTTATCATCATTATCAGCAGGCCGAAGACGTCCACTGATGGATATATGTCTGTCTCTATCACTGTCTTCCCTAGAAAGGTCACGGTCACAAACATGCAACGGCTCCACGTAACCTTGACGACATCAGGTTATTTATAAAAAATTGTACAGCACTCACTTTCACCATAGAGATCTAAAACTTATTTCTTTCTGATATCTATGGTTGTATTTCTTCCACAACTGAGCGTTAAACCTTGTTTTTAAATGTATATAATATAAGATAGATAAATAAACTTTCTACCTATCTATAAAAAAAAAAATCAACAATCACAAGCGGCGCAATTGAGAAAGCCGTTCTCAAAGCCTACGTAACGGATTTTATGCGATTTTACCATTGAACAGAAAGATTTCGGAAGAAGGTTTTAGTGTAGCGTGTGCCCTTACACACTTAACCTGTGATATTCACGGGCGAAACCGAAAAGTAATGAACACGAATGGTATTGTTTTTTATTTCTTTATTGCTACGGTCCAATTGCAATGATAAAGTAGGCAATAAGCAGTTGCACGAATCACTTGTTCAATTTGATGTTTCGCGAACTTTTATTGCTTTCGGCTTTTAGTTGCAGACACGAATTACCGTAATGCAGTATTAGTGGTTTTACTTTGGTTACCTATAAACACGCCCCTTTAGCTTTCCGTATCATAGCATGGCACTACCTCCTCCAAAAACTGCTGACAGCTGTGTCCAGTGCAGCTTCATCGGTTACTATAAGCACGTTGGGCGACGGTCTAAGTGATATTGCGGTCGATACCCCACTCCTTCCTCGCAGATGGGAAGGACGCATGTCGATAGTTACTGAAGATTAGCTAAAGTAACTATTATTATCTTGGCCGCGGAGAACGGGTTCCCTTGACCCCTGTCTAACGAGGGGTGCAGCTCACGTTCAGCTTAAGTTCGCCTTGTATATCAAATATCGTGGGGGCTGGAGGAACTTGATGTGATATCATGACTGGGGAACCGTCCCACCCCCTTCCACCGCGGGTGGTGGGCAGTTATCATACCTGTGTCTACATATGTATACCATATTAGAAAAACGGTGCCGGTGAATCTCCTCATCAACTTTTCTAACTTGAATACATTTTCTGAGTACTCCTACGTTGAAGAAAAACATCGCGAGGAAACCCGGATTATTCGAATTAGAGCTAATCTAGTATTGAGCTTTGTTTCCCTCCTGGGTTGCAGAGGTCAGGTGGCAGTCGCTCTGTGTAAAAACTGGAGCCCTTGTCATATCTTGTCATCTATGTATATATTAGGTAACCAACCCCGATATCATCTGATATAGATAGATAAAGTTAAGAGGAAGAGTTTTATACAGTCTGCTTTGTCTGTATTGTGGAGAATTAAATAGAATAGACACATATTTATATGTCTCTTCTATTCTTATATATATTTTATAATTATATATTATTCTTAATGTAAAATAACATTCTGTTGTGTAGTACTGGTAACACAAGACCACACGGTCTTTAGCACAGGACTTAGACAACGTAGTGTGAAGTCCACAGATATTATTATTTTAATGACGTATGCGTTGAACATTGAGTAATAATTGCAACTTTACACACGTCTATGTGCAAATAATTGCAATTATTACTGTACAAAAAGTTGCAATTATTACTGTCTTAACGGAAGAACTTATAAGTATTTTCAACATGATCAGTGAATCGGGCTAGAGGCTAATGGGACAATTAAGTTATTTAATTATCGGCAGACCGGTTTTTATTAAGACGTAGTGTCATGTTGCATTGTAGTCATTTGGACCGGGACAACCGAGAAGGTAGCTTTCACCCATATAGAATCACCAGACCGCTACAATTGTGTGGATGCCTATGGACGTCGGTAATCATCAAATGCTGAATCAGCTCGTTTGAACCCTTGTACTTAAAAAAAATACTGAAACTATACGCATTATAAAGTGCATAAGATAAATACACAAATCGAAAGTGATACAAACATTTCAAAACGACAAATATATTTTCGAAATTGTCGAGCATAAATATACACATCATCAATCACATCAAAACACATACATCTAGGGTTGCACTCTCATTTGTCGAATGTACGACTGCATCGCGACACATGACGCCTTGATGTTTTTAATTTAAAAAAACGAAAAAGATGAACGCAGATATCACCTGCCGATTGAAAGGTGTAGATTAAACCCTAAACTCTTACCCCCACCTTCTGATAATTACACGCCCAGGTAACGAGAAGAATTTTGGCACTGGCAGATTTTTTATAGTGAGGCAAACTAGGAATCGGCGCCTTTTGACGACTGACGTTCATTCATTATTCTCATATAGATGAGTTGCACTCCTTTCCTATTCCTCTTCAATGGGTCACTGGGTACAAATAGCGGGATGATATGATAGCGTTGTCAGTTTGTGTTGTCACCATGTGGTCGTCAGGCGTCTCCCAGGATGTGCTGGTACAATTCAGGTGCAATGCAGCATGGCACGAACACTTACAAGACATCAACACAATGAAAATCATGGAATTGTGTTTATTTTACTATACAATTGTAAGTACAAACGAAAATGGAAGGTTACATTTCCATTCGCATATTGATTTTCATTTCCAAAGAAATTAAATATACTTTAGGTTCTTAGTTTGAACCTGTAGATACAATTTTTTTCTTTTAGTTGGCCCTGGGTGGGGCTCGCGGCACATTATAGTGTAGAATATCCACAAAAAAAACACCGCTAGTGCCATCAGTACCGCCTTTGGTGAGGTGCCCCGGAACAACAAATCATCAGGGCACCTCGACGGCTAGTCAGCCCCCTCAGGGACCGACGCCTCCTCCACAAAGGATTGCCCCGCACCAGAGGACAACGCCTCTAACTTTGGGACAGTGCAATGGGGTGAGGTTCCCATTCTCAACCCTTGTCTCGTTTTTGTCCCCTCACCTTAAAAGAGGGGTACAAGGAGCAACTCCCTCGGTTCATTTGGCTTCGCCTGGTTTCGCCTAAGGCTACTGTGCCCCACCGCCACGACAAGGCTTGAACCATGGTGAGGAGCCTGTCCACACCCTAGCTTAAACTACTGAAATGATCAAATTATTCATCGATGTTTTTAATGACAGGTACTTACTAACGTGCACAAGAAATATGAGTAGTGATTTTTTTTTCAAATTCCTTTTACCTAGACTTGTTTTTTATGAATTTGACTGAATGATAATTAAGATCTATTAATTTCGAAAATAACCTATCACGTACTAGTTAACTAAGGTGAACTTATGACCTGGTCAACGTAACGAGGAGCCCCTCGGTGCAGCTTGTGACCGTGTCCCACTTTAGAGCAGGCCGTGGTGGCGCCTGTGACCAGCATTCTTCTGGCTGCTAATGATCACAGTTAAAAAAAAATATATACATCATAGGGTGACAAGCGTTTAAAAAATATTACCGGTACCAATCTGCTGGAGCTGGTGAAACCAATTCAGCAAATGATGAGTGTGCTAGTACATTGATACATCTACCACACTACGAAATCTCTCACGCTTAATGTTTCTATACGACAGGGATGTAAATTCAAAACTAAATCCATCTAATTGTTTCTTTTTACGGAATATTTTTTTCTTTCGATGAAGGAGGGACAACACAGCGGAGTTTGACATCTGCATCTCGCGTTTGTGGGTAAAGTCATAAGAGAAAGAGTTTTAAAATATCGTGTTCATGTCGTTTTTAAAGAAAGCAAATTTTACATTTATTCAACATTGTAGATAAACCCGGTATACGTGAGCAGCTATTTCGCTTGATAATAAATGCCTAAAATAACCATGATTGGATTATGCATTCTGCTTTGCAATAAACATACATACTTTCTACAAGGCACTTTAAAACTCCTATCACTTTTTAAACAAAGACATGTATCAGTTTACAAGAAGAAGTAAGACACATTTTTGCCATTATAATCTTGTGAAAAATTTATAATCATTGCTATGTCTATTACCGAGCTAATGTTTAGCCTAATCTTACGTTCTATTGGTATATGGATATGAGTGTTGATATGTTTCCCATAAGGTAAAGCCCACAATATAATTCCGGTTCATATCTTCCCATCTGAGGGAAAGGAGGGGGGGGGTCTGTCCCCCTATCGTCTCCCTAAACCTGAAGACACAAAAGTCTTCGCTAGTCAGTCGAACTGTTGAGGGTGGACAAGCGCCGCAAACCAGTAGTAGGTCCCTCCGAAGAAAAAAAAGATATATTCTAATCATCTTTCTCATTTGGTTGTATACCCCAAATAACCAACTCCAATTATTCCCATATAGAAATCCACTTTTTTGCAGTATTGGGGGGCATAGGAGCGATAGGGGAGCATACGAGGAAAAATGCCACCGGTTACTCACAAAAACTACGAATACCTGTCACTTTACAGTGGTGACATATGAGCGAGAGGTACCTCACCGTTCATGCCGGTCCAATTTCCCTGCAAGGTGGCACCATCTCTCATTAAAGTTACTATTTCATAGTCACGAAAGCAAGTCTTACTCTTATTACAATAAAACCATTGCATATTTATGGTGATGGTTTATTTTATCACTTTTACTTTTCAGACCGCGTATATTGAGATTTGTGCCCTACAGAGGACATTATTACATTACTATTATTGTTATTATTATCACATAATATATATTGTTATTATATCAGGCATTTATTAACCACAGCCGAATAGGAATATCTTTTTAAAAGCTAAGTAGGCAAAAACTTGGGGTATGAAACGGAGTCTGTAACATATTCTATATTCAATTTTTATGTAAGTGACTATCTTCTATAAGATTAAAAATCCCTTTTTAAAATAATAAAGGTAAATAAAGAAGTCTATGTTCCGTTGACAACGCTGACTATTTGAGCAGTAAAACCACTAGATCTCTTCCCTTGGACCACACATGATACGTGAGTCTTAAAAGCTTGGTGATGCACTGGCAAGGTGCAGTGGTTTTAGGTGATAAATAAAAGGTGATATTGGCAGTGTGGGAACATTTTTGATAAGAACACGGATGTCGGAAGTGGCAAGGTGTGTGTACCGTTAAAGGTTCTTCACGTTGTAGATCCTACATCAATACACCCTCAGTTCCGGGATAGCTGTGATAAAACAGCACTATAGCCCGCTTTGTGACCTTTGCAAATTCCCTTCATTTTCACCTACTATTGGCTCCATCGATCCATCCATTGACTTTGGATAGCAGTTCACAATGAATACAGTAAAGATACATCCATGACGCAAACAACTCAACACCCTTCCTTGTGCGCTACCAGCGAAGCTGCTGCTGAACCAACACGCATTCAACACACTGGCGGCGTTACACAGTACGGTTGTTCCCGTGACTATTTTCTCTCCGGTCATTCGGACTGCGGACAGAACAGGAGAATGAATGATAGAGAACAGGGGAACGAGGAAGAATGCTTGTATCTGCACACAAATTCTACACTATAATACCTACTTCATGTATAGTCGGCTATAATACGTTATAACTGTCACATTTAATATGAACTAACACTCATTCGCTTGTTGTGGTTTTATTTCTTAACGTGGTATTGTTTGTAATTACAATTAATTTGTATTTACACACAGTTAAATTTTGGCGACAAATAGCTGGGGCTGTTGTTAAACACACAACTCCTGATGGAGTGCTCAGTCAGCAGTCTGCCACTAAGACGAAGGAGAATTGTTTGCAACTAGCATATTTAACAATATGCTAGTTGCACACATTTCTCCTTCGTATGTAGTTAACATAATATCTCATCAAAACTGAAAAAAGTGCTTACACAACATGACCAAATACACTTTTTTGAATTCTTTGACAATCTGTAAATAATTACAACATATTGTTTTAGTATCCAGCTGCACGTCAAAAGGAACTTGATAAATTAACTGCAAGCAGCTAAAAATTGTAAGGAATAGCAAAAAAGCAAAGCATATGCTACACTAATCACGAGATGCTGATTTTTAAAAACGGATATACGTCCCGGCGGAAATTGGCACCTTTTTATATTTACAATGTTTTAGTAAGTAGCGGCAAAAATACTCGCGCCATACTGCCACGGCATACGATTTATATTCAACATCCTGGCTGTAAAAATTAAATTGTCACGCGTTTGTTAAGATTTTTAAATTTTCTAGGTCAAGTTTTTACAATTCTCTATGCAGATGCGTTTAAAGGACGAAGTGGCAGATGCACAAAAGATACCTTAAAGATGTTTGGCGAAAAAAAAAATACAAACACCTTTTGCTCAAGTCTGCCGGTGTTTTTTTAGATAAAATATATTTCCTGCCACCAAAGGGCCACTTGCAGGCGTTTATTATTCCATGTTTAATACTAATTATCTAAGTTGGTATTAAATTGAAACGGGCACGATAATTATGAATATGAAAACGATTACGTTTGTGTGCATGCAATATATTTGTTACATATGTTGGAATGTAAAATATAACGTTAAAATAAAACTACTATTATAAAATTTATTGCGGTTAATTTCATTTTTTAACTAGACCGATGTTTCAGAGACTACAGAACAATGATCACAGGGGGGATGTCATGTATGTGGCATGAAACATCGAGTTAGTTAAATATATGAATAAACCACGATAAAATACATAAAAGTGGTTTTATTGTAGGCAGTAACATTCGCATAAATTTAACACATAAATACTCTTAAATTACTAATAAGTACGAATAAAGTATGACGTTCTTACGTTATACATGGTAATTGTTTCAATAGGCTGTATCACATGACGCTATGACTACGGATTGGAATTACGCGGGTAAAACAGCGGGGTGATGCTAGTTACATGTTCTGTTAAATATCACATTGTATACCTAAAATGACCTACCTAGTAGATATTTATTGAAATGATTGTGACCTCACATTTATAATGATCGTAATTCTAGCAGTCGTGAGTGATTAAAATAATTTATATATGAGTGTTAGTATATATATGTCGTTAAGTTTATTAATTTATATAAAGGTGCCAAGACGCATGCTTAGCCAAACACGTTAAAACTTTTGCTGCCCGTTCAAATTTGATCTCAAAAGTCAAAACTTATATTTCACATACTTTTAAATATTTTAAAGAATTGTAAAAAAAGCTGTCTTTAAGCTTCTTATAACCAATAGAATTTCAATCATAAGCCTAAGAAAAACAGACGAAAAAATCTAATTAATAACTATAGGTCAATACAGCAATGAACAACAATAAACCCGCATAAAAAGCTGATAATTATGATATTAAAGGTAAACATAAAACAGGCGACAAATGCGAAAACGTATTTTAACCGTGGCTTGGCGCCATTAAGCTCGTTCAGAAATGGCGATACTTTTATACGCTAAACACAGAAATAAAACAAACGAACGCAAAATACCGAAATAAATTCATCCGGCGAATTACCGAACGCAGTCCATCAGTGTCCGACACGCGTCCGAATTTTGACGAACGCGCACGAAGTTTCACGAAGACTATTGCAGATGCTTTTGTCAATTGTCTCCATGGTATTATTGATCTTATTGCCTTAGAAATAAAGTACATATTGAATGTATTCAATAACTGGACAGTACAAATTGAAGCGTATAGCAGATGTGTTTGAAGTTTTCTCGAAACTTTTGTATCTAAAGATTTTTTTCGTCAAGACATATGCATTTTGCAGGTATAGGAACTGGCAGATGTATGTGTTATATAGTATTGATTATTGAAATTTATTTTATTGCCAACCTGTTCCATGTGCACAATTTATTTGTTTTCTAAGAAAATCTATTCCAAAATATCTATTTTATTAAGTCTAGCCCAATAAAAGTTAATGTTCATGACCTAAATGTAGATATTAGAATATTTTTAATTAGTATTTAAATTCTGTGATCCCTTATCTGACTATTCGATTTCAATAAGCTTTTACTAAAAACACTTCCGTATCGTGTAGCGTAAATATAAAATGCTTCTAACTTTTATAAATTCCATTACTTTCCTTATCATGTCTTTTTTATAGTATAGGTGTGCAAAAGAGTAATCGAAGCTTTTCGGCGATTACCGACACCCATAGACATCCGCATTATAGTTGTCCTGCAGATGTGCTTTCCTCCTTTTTTCCTCCAGTCCAACGAGCCACGGGAATGTCACGACCCGCACGAAATGCGAATACGGCGGCGTCATGTGAGCGGGACGTATTATCCCGATCGTGCGGGCCCAATGCATCGTGTAGCATTGAGCATACAAATCTACACACACATATGCTCAGAAAACATAACGCTACTAGCGGTGTAGTAGAGTTATAAAGGGGACTATCATCATATCTGTGGTCTAGGTTGTGGCATTGAGCACACACATCTACATACATATTTGTATGTAGGTTTGTCTGCTCAGAAAACATTACAGTGCTTCTGGCGTAGTGGAGTTTTAAAGGGGACTATCATGTGTATGGTGTAGGTCGTAGCATTGAGCATATAAATCTACACACAAACATACATGCTTAGCGTTATACGTACGAACCAACTATGTTTGTAATTAGGCACTAGTTTATGTACACCCCAATAAGGCGTAGGATCATAAACATGACCTAATATATAATTTTATAAACATTTCCTTATAACAGGTCTGCTGGAAGAGATTTCTCTATGGAATAAGCCGTACCTTTGTACTTGCCGTTAAATGTATCTCATTTTAGTAAATATGTTTTTCTCTCGATAAATATATAACGTACATGAACATAACGTTCCTTCTGGTGCAGTCGGGTTAAACAAGAGGCTATCGCCTGTGTGTAACATTTGGTTTTGGCGTCAAAAGTCACAACATTGTTTACCTGCGTTTACCGAGCACGTACCAAATGCTGTGCGACAGATGTGCGTGTTCCCGAGATCGTTTCGCAGTCTTCAAACAGATGTATCCAACCTTTTGTGTGCCAACGTAGCGAAACTTAAGAAAAGTACTCGCTACTTAGGACCGTATGTTTTTTGGTAACCTATTTAAGATAATATCGTCATTATATACCCGCTTTAAGGTTGATATTGCAAATCGCTATCTAATTTGTAATAGCTATACAATGACTAGATACACATGTTTACTTTTTTTTTGTTATTAATGTTCTGTGCCGGATTTTTTATGGTATTGGGGGGCATACAAGAAATATTGACGATTACCGACCTCCATAGACATCCTTATAGTTACGAATGCGATACCCTCTTTTCCTCTCCCCCTCCAATGGCCATATTATATACATAATGGAATCATATTCCTAGGATCGCATGCTCTGCTCATCTATATATGATTTCCTCAAATATTTAATTAAAAAGAACTGCATTTCTTTTCTGATTACCAATGGAAAAGATTACATGTCCTTACCAGCGTGGGTCCGAGAAAAGCAAAGAATCCTGATGATGATGATGATATGTGATGCACATACACACACACACACACACGACTGTCATAATACAGTATGTACAAACACATAAAATTACGACAATGCTCATTTAGGTCGGACTAGGATAAAAATAGTTAAATTGTGCTAAATGCTGTCACCAGCACTCTCATGTCGGGACCCATCTTTCCCATCTGTGGGCGAGACGGAGGTCAGTTCATATTTCGAACCCAAACCTAGTATTGTCGCCTGACGAGCACTCATATAAATCTCATGAATTTGTATTAGCCTTCTCTTAGCTTCCTCAGCATAAGTTCAGATCCAAAAGAAAAACTCATTTAGATCCCCTGTATTAGATTTGCAATGAATACAATTTTTGAATGGAAGATGTGTGAGGGGAGCCAAGTCTACAGATAATGTGACCGTGTAGTATATTCAAGGCAGGTGAAGAACCTGAGCGCAATTCTGAAGCCATTTTTGCCATTCAAAAGTTGGGGAAGTCTACAAGCCTTGCCGATCGTTATTAAGTACATTTATAATTTAACATCCAAATCTTATCTAGTTTTTATCGCACATCTGTGGTGATATCTATATTACGAAAGGAATGTCTGTACGGCGTTTATGACACAAAAGAAGTGCACGGTTTACTTGAAGTGCTGAAAAGATTCTTAGCTAACAATAGCGCATTGTGCCTCCAGTTCTACGCACGTGTGCAAAGTCACAGCATTGTTTCCAGCGCATGTACAATTAAATACGAAGACCTTAGAAATAAAAAAAATATTTATAGATGGGGCTTAAATTAATAAAAATATCTTACCAATAATGAAGCAAACCCAAACTTAATACTATTAATTAGCGCGTTAAAGCGGTGGACCTTACGTATGCCGTGGAAGCGAAGATAAGCTCAATACGGTGTCTACTAGTCGTTCAGTTGTGAAAGAACTGGACGGGAGATACAGAAAAAATGTATCTTTAAACAATATAATTTTTTAAATATTGTTAAAAGACGTTGCCGAATTTCGGTTACAACGGTCGTCTCTATAGAAACTACCCAAATGTGCTTGCCCAACCACATACACCCAACTACAAGTTGTGTATTTTTTTAGAATCCTAATTTAAAACTCTACACTTTGATACCGCATTTGATGTGTTATGTAGGAAAAAAAATGAACTTCACAAGTTTGCGCCCAAAATCTGCTCAATGTTTCGAAACCGAAATGTCTTCATGTACTTCATGTCACTTGCGGTACCAAGACAAATCTAACAACATCTAAGAAGTGAAAATCTGTCAGGCCATCCAGGCTGTAGGAGGGGATTTGAATTTGTTACCACCACATCTGCCCGACAAAATAAACACATACAGATGAAATTTACGCGATAATTAAATAGTTATTAGTCAATAAAGATAGATAATCTATTCGATTTATGTAAATTGTAAGCGAATCCAGCTGCATCATGCATGTCCAATTAAACACTAATTACACTATACATCTTTCTGGACAGGCTATTATAGTTATATTATAAGTGTTATATTAAAGCTTATCTGTAATGTATTAGAGGAGTCACTGAAAGTCAGCGTCGTTTCCAGAAAGTTAGTCGCGAAATAGAAATGGTTGGGAGCCCCTGACCCCTGTAGCCCAATTCCCCAATAAATACTGTCTAATATTGTAATAATTTATCAGATCGGACTGTTAGCTTCGGAGTTTAGTGCGTTCATAAAACGATCTCTTCAGCTATGTTTCTTCAGTTTCAAGGTTAGTATAGATTTAAGGTGATACGACAACAGATAAAATATAGATAGAGTAGGAAAGCCAGACTAAAACGCTTCCGTTTAAGTCGAAAGGAAAAGCAAATGTGGGTCTACCTCCCTTTTTTCATTCATTTTTCTCTGTGCATTGTGCTTGCAAGATTAGACAGACAATGTTAGTAATTAATTCTCATCTTTTTTATAAATCAATGCGGCCCGCTGTCATAGACCTGTCTATGGCTTACCTACTCTATATATGTTATTACTATGGTCGTATCATGTTAAAGCTATAATAGGATTAACTTGAACATTTCGTTTGTTGATTTGAATGCATTAGTTTCCGATGCTATAATAGATAACCCATTTATTGAGGATTTAGGCCGTAGGGCCCAGGTGCTCTCAACGTTTTCTAGTTCGCGACGCTCTTACTGGTTTAGTATGTACTTACGGCGCCCCTGCCTACATTTTTACACAAGATACAACGTGGTATGCAGAATTCTGATAATAAATAAATAGTATATTTTTCCGGATATTTAGGTAACTTGAGTGAAACTGTGTGACAATGCTCCAACATAATAGATGGCAATGTCAAATTTTGAGTGCCCACCTCTATTGGACTCTACCGTAAGTATTATTGTACTAAAACTTTATTTGTTGTTTATAAAATGAAAGCATTTTGTTGTAATCAATAAGAAATCTTTTCTTTCTCTCATCAAGCAAAGACGGTTCCTGCGATAGGTAATTTAAAACAATGTTGCCGTGTATCGTCTTTCCATTATGATGGTAAACAAAATCTATTTTCGAAAGTTACAGGACTTTCGAAAATAGAATAATAAAATAAAACAGACATAGGTACATCCTTAAGTTGTTTACAACAATGTAATAATGGTATCAAATCTAAGAAAGCGTTTTTAATAAAATTTCATAGTATGTAAAAATTAAACATAAACAATAGAATTTATTAAATATTATAACCGCAAAGATAAAATACAGACACCTGTCAATTGATTTACAAATTAAAGTTACATTAAAACATTTCCCGCTATTTTGCTAATTAGAAAATGTTTCTAGAAAATAATCCGCCTATTTGAAATCAACTTTTTAAAACGAATTACTATTCTACTTTCAACACCTGTGTTATATCTACTGTTTCAATCTAAAATATTTATGTTTAATTTGTCGTAAAAATGTTGTTACAATAATATATTTATATAATCTCTTTAACATCTTTCTGATTCTAATTTTTATGCTAATATTAAATACGGGAGGACGAACTACACATTCACCCTTCATAAAATCTATCGAGAATTCAAAGTAGAACTGTTGCTCTGTTTCATTTTTAATATAGTCACAAAGTGATGTTAGGTTAACAAAGTACAACATAGATGGAATTCTACTGTTTTTGCGATAAGATGATATGTTTATCCTTAGAATAAAAACTCATGAACGGAGACTGCTCTTGGATGACGAGCCTTGTAACAGTTACGAAATGAATTGAATAAATTATATAGGACAATTCAGATCGTTACATCCATAAGTTCATCTTAATTTCAGCGCAAGAATTATTTAATATCTTCACGATACTGCTCAAGCAAATAGCGTAGTCGTACATTTTGACGTTAACAAACTATTGTTGCTATAGGATTATTCAACTATTATAAAAAAATTATAGGTTTTTACTATAGGACCACGAAAAGAATTAGTTATACTTATTTTATTTTAGTGAAATCTATGTAAAGTTTTCCATTAATAGTGTAATTGTACGAAACCACACCCAAAATAGACCGTCTCCTTTACAAAATTGTTAAGATATCGAATCAGTTTTCAAAAGACATTAGATACGTACAAACGATTTTAGGTTTTCAAACCAAGAAATAAATCGATATTCATGTAAGGTCGGATTAATCCTTATTTTTTTCGTTTCTTCGACGTAAGTACGCGCATGAATTTTGGCCAATTGCCATTGATTGGTATAAGAAGATTTATGTAAGCTTCTCATAATTGCAGTTGAAGTTCGGAAGTCTCCGGCGTTAGCTTTCCAGTTAGGGGATGGTTTACCTTTTTCTGTAGTCTTTTTCTGTGTAATTAGTGTCAGAAATCGGATTACCGTGCAGTCGCGTTGCCAATATACTAAGTTCTAAACAATTTGGCCAGAAAGTTTGGATTTAAAATGCTTTTAATATCATTTATTATTTAGCTACATATTTTGTAAATACATACCAGAACAAGGTATGTATATACACATTTTACAATTAAAACGAAATCATTTTAAGTAAACTACGTACGGGTAATTGAGGTAGGTATGTTTTTTTCGAAAAACATCAAATCCATACATGGCTTATTAAACGCCTGGGTACATGCCCGGCGCTAAAGCCAATTTCCTTGAAATCAAGTACATTTTTACATTTTAATCTGCACATGTAACATTTAAGCTCTTCTAAAATCAAATAATTTCAAACAAAGAATGTTTTTACATTTTTAAATCTGTACACGGTATACCAAAGGCCTGCTTACTCAGACAGCCTTGATGACGTGCTCGGAGCGGCGACGTGATAATGTTGATACAATGTTTTTATATTATTGCAGAGATACAAGTTTTTTTTCCCACACTGTGGAAACTGGAATTTGAATGCTAATTACTTATTATATCATTTTAGAATGCCCCTGCATGATAACATCAACTTGATGAGCTTTATGTTATTACTAATAATATTTCCCATTGTAGTTAAGCTTAATTGTACGTTAAACATACGTTTTTTTTTCGCTTATTGGTCATGGGAAATCTTGTTTTGTGGCGGGTTATGTGGCCTTTTTGGACCCAACACGTGTTTGTCAACCTCGGAAGGAATGCAGTGGGAGTCTGGATGCTGTTCTCTGAAATCGTACCTTCGACGTTCGCTGGGACTTTTTGTTAAAATGTAGGCCAGGATATTTGATATCACTGATCTTTACCCTAACACTAAAAAAACAAAATACACTGCCACAGTCGGGTAGCTAGTATGCCACTCATTACCCTGTGTCAGAAGGACAGTAATGGTTTTAGTTGTTATGTCTAACATAACATTTTTCTCAACCACGTCAATCCCATTTATTGTATAAAGGAGCAAGCGAGCAGTCTGAAACCTTCTTCATGATTACCGACGCTCATAGACATCAGTATAACATTGGGCCACCTGTAACTTACGAACCACACGAAGCAACACAATGACGGTCACTTTGCAGCTTTGCGCTGAGGTATCGGTGCCCCAAAGCACGTGCTCGCCTAATTCGGCTGGCAATGCAACATGGCAGACACCAACTCTTACCGAATTATCACGAATTTGATTCCCCTATATTTAATTTATTCTAATTCGAGAATCCAAGTAGCTTGATTGCCTGATATGGGATTGTTTTAATTGTTGCAATGTCCCATATGGGTTAGGCAGAGAGTACCGAGGGCCATGAGAGTCTCTTGTCGTTATAAAACTTTATTTGCAACAGTAAGTCCTCTGTTGCACATTTTATTACACCATGGTAACATATTCTAATAATTATAATAAAGTACCGAAGACGACGGGCTGGCTTCGATCGTAACGTGGCGGTTAGTCTACGCGTTACGCCAGAACCCTCCTAGGCCCTGGACATTTCTATATAAGAATATATAAAATTTCTTAACTTTATAAAAAAAAAAACAACACATATCCATCATCTAGTGCCTGTCAAATGTCGTGTCAAGAAGTCCTTACAGTACTTACCACCGGACTAGACTACTAGCTGAAAATCACAATCCGCACAAAACGCGACAGCACATTACGGTAGTATCATGATGGTATTATTTGCACCCCACCATGGTTCAAGCCTTGTCGTGGCGGTGGGGCTTAGTAGCCTGGGGTGAACCCAGGCGAAGCCAATTAAACCGAGTGGGATCTTTGCACCCCTCTTATAAGAAGAAGGGTCTAAAGATCGGGAGGAGGAATCGCTCTCGGTACCCCTCTTATAAGAAGAGGGGAGATCCGAGAGCAACAGGAGGTGGCGCTTTGGCGCACGGGGCAAGGGGCGAGGATGGGAACCTCACCCCATTGTACTGTCCCAAAGTCGGTGGCGTTGTCCTGTAGTGCTGGGCAACCCCATTTTTTTTGGGGGTATTCGGCACTATCATGTGCTGCGAGTCCCACACACCACTGGACGCCACCCAGGGCCGGCGAAGGCGCGTAAATGCGTTTCCTTGCGTCAACAAAAAAAAAAAAAAAAAGCCCAGTGGTGTGATAGGTCAAAAGATTAATATTATAATTACTAAAATAAGAACTGAATTTGCAAAATTGTGCCGAACAAGTTTCAAAAAGTGCATTCGGCTCCATGCCTACCTTGTGTAATGCAATCACAGTGAATATATTTTCTTTAACAACCCACTCTAATTTAACATCGAAAAATATTGTACAGTGTATTGGTGCCAAAGTGAGAAAACACAATGATAAATCGTATAGAAGTGACAGATTCCAAATTCAAACGTAATATTTTTTATTGTAACAGTATTTATGGCCAGACTAAGTATATAGGATATATATATATATATATACACACATATAATACTTATTAACCTTTCATCTATAAAGTATAATGTAAATGTAACAGTCACACCACATTAACCTAGTCCCAGGCCCCAGCAGGTTTGCAACCTGTTTCACTAGTACCGGGCGATGGCAATACATTTCAATATTTAAATATAAACGTCTTTATACAGCGGGAACGAAACCTGCGGGCCTCCCTCGGTATCGCGCCTTCTGTCTCATGGTCTAACTGTAATGATCCTTCGGTTCTTATCCCTGATCGGTCAAATAAAATGTTAGTGGGATTTTTCAGCTTCCAATAGCAGTCTGAAGCCGGGTAAAGCACGTCGTGCCGTCGGTCCTGCGTCTGATTTCCCTCCGGTCGGATCGGACTGCCGTCCCGTCGGAATAGGAAAGTGAGGGAACAAGTTCACTCCTTGTTTCTGCCCACACACGTGTGTCCTGTGCAGTTATATGGTATTTATAGAGATGACCACCGTGGCCAAAAATTTAATATTGAGAAGAGGATTGGAACCCCTTGAAAAAGAGCGTTTCACACACGGTCTACGCTACGATACTGTTAGATCCAAACTGCGACCGGCATCATCAAGACTTATCCATTAGTAAAAAGTCAATGATAATGATCGTCAACCCTACTATTGCCGTCTCATAATCAACGTAACAGGTGAATCAACATCACTAGTCTCTGCATCTGGTTTTAATTACAAATTAATTACATTATCGATTTTGATGCACACGAGTAAATAAATTAATTTTAAATTTGATATGTTTTCTTAAAAGTGTATTAGTCGAAAGTGTATATATAATTATGAGCTCGGTTGGAACATAGACTCATGCGACTAGGCTGTTTTTTAATCTATGGTTGCTACATGGAAAACCACCATGTGGAAAATGTTATGATGAAATGTGTAAAATGAGGCGCCATTTTTAAAACCAAATTGAAATGATGTCAAAATAATGAACAACAAATGAAAATGGATATTCTTGCTGACCACCATAAAAGTAAGAATTTCGGCCAGTTCTGAAAATCTACCAATAGACTGAAGCATAGATCTGATTTCCTCTGTGTGTCTCAGGTAACCACGACCCTCTACTACGAGTAGCTAATACGATAAAGCGGCATTTTAATTGATGACAAAAGTCTTCAAACAATGCGATCTCCCCTTGATGACCTACGGGACCGAAACATTAGCCTCTTAATTTAGGACTGGTCCGCAAGTTTGCGGTAACTCCGCGGGGTATTGAATGTGCTATGTTGGGTGTTTCTTTATCCGATAGAATTCATAACCATTGTATGCGTGTCAATTATTGTTGATAAACGCCAACAGAGAAGTAAGAGGTAGCGCCTGCATTGCACCTGAATTGGGCTGGCACGACCGGGGAGGTACCTCTCGCTCACATGTAGTCGACGTTAAGTGTCATCTTCGGTGTCGTGTCTCGTGCAGTTTGGGAGAAGTCGGTGGCATATTGGGGAGGAAGTGAAAAGGAGGGCATAGTAATTACGCTGATGTTCATAGGTGTTGGTAGTTGTAAAAAGATACTGTTTGCTCATTTGTACCCCTATAGGTGAAAGAAATCAAGCATTGTTTAACATCGTGGTGTATGTGTTACACTTGAGCATACAGACGTGGGAATCTAATAGAGCTGTAACTCGTGTTCCAATACTCATAACAATGTTATTGGTTCAGTTGTGCTATACAGCAGTAGATCACTCCTTTATATAGCACTAGCAGAGC
This sequence comes from Eumaeus atala, assembly GCA_017140195.1. NCBI lineage: Eukaryota > Metazoa > Arthropoda > Insecta > Lepidoptera > Lycaenidae > Eumaeus > Eumaeus atala. The sequence goes on along the minus strand of JAFELO010000316.1, from coordinate 25,901 downwards.
CCCGCGGTATCGCGCACACTTATCAGTCGTACAGTCATGGTATACAACGTGTAACAAAAACCCTGTTGTTCCTTTCAAACGTAAATACGTACAGGTATACCGTAACAATTAGCAATAATAATTGAACAAATAAATATTAAAAAAAAAATGTTTACAATGACGTCAATTTCTGTGCAAATGCTGCGGCACCACAGCTGATTCTCACGTGACGAGTTCATGCCCTCTAGTACACTCGGGGTCATGAACATTTCCTATGCAGTGTTCACCATATCTATGAGGCCTACGGGACATTTTAATTCACGAATGTGTATAATAACGTTGTAGTGATTTATTATTTATTTTGTATTTGTAGCTGATTAGAACAGATAATAGCGTAAAGTGTTATCTTCGGTGCGACTTCTGAGTACCCGGTAGCCCATTGGAGGGGAAGAAGAAAGGAGGGCGCCGAAAACGACACAAACATCAAGACACGCACCCGCAGAAAAAAACCAATAGAGCTCGACACACCTTTCGAGCCCTCTTGGGTCGACTGCATGGTGCGTAGATGCACGAAACATCACTGACAGAATGACAAACTCACACACTGCTTACGAATAAGTACCCGGGTTCATATTCGTAAGTTGAGAGCTCAGATTGTCAAACAAACAAACGCGATCTTTGTGGAGTTCTAATAATAAATCAAATCTTGATCACGGCTTTTGTTGATTTCGAGCGCGAATCAAACCCCATCCGGCGGGTTGGTGAGGAGGCCGGGCTCCACGGACAAGACAAACAATAAACGAGACGTGGAAAAAGGATAACTATCCTAACCCACGTCATCGCATCATAAAAGGCATCGTGCGCGCGCCGTTCCACTAACTTGAGGAGGGGGGCTGTTTCTCCCTTTTCGATCCCAAAAAAATCGCTATTTCTTCCCATCTACGGGAAAAGAGGGGGTCTGTCCCCCTATCGTCTCCCTAAACCAGTAGACACAAAAAGGGGGCTTATACTATAATTTTTATTTTTTAATTCGGTTTTTACTCTCGGAGATTTGCGTGTTCAAACAAATAAACAAACACCACTTCAGCTTTTTAAATCAGCCTGCATTCAGGCAAAAGTGGTGTTAAAAAAATCACCTTTATCATGCAGTGCCAAATTTTGGAAGACTAAGCTTTAATATAATAAATTTGGCTTCGTTTTCTTGTGAAAAAGCAGCTTAAGCTTTTGAGTTTTTATTGGCAGACATCTGCAACACCAGAGGTCTCGTAGACGCTATGCCGGCGTTCCAGATATGAATGAGCTCAATCCTCAGTGCATATACATATACCGTGGCAGGTGATTCCACAAAAAAAAATATTTTGTTGTGCCCGCAGATAATATTACATATATTTACACTGAAACTACTACATATTTATTTAGTCTCATAGTCGTACCTAGACGACGTCCGGTCCTGGAACACAACGTGACCCATTTAAAGGTTATTAATTAGTTGGCAAATGTATTGTATGCGATACCAGAACACGTAGTTAATTTTGCCATATATGTGAAGAGAATAGGGATGTGCTTGTTTTTGTATCGATAACTTAGGCGAACCAAAGCAATAAAACATGCTCACTAGAATTTTCAACATGCCTTCGTTACCAACACAATTTATACTCTTATTATGCATCTATTAATAATATCACCTAAATAATGTGTTTTATTTTTTTGTCTTTTGGTAAATAAAAAATCTTCTAGCACAATATTCACATTGATGACCTTCATAGAAATAAATAAATTCTTGTTGTATAACGAAATAGAGAATTTATATGTGTAGATTTGTCATTCAGAGACTGAAAATTTGTAAGTCTTTTGAACAGGACAACTTCGGCTGACGTTGTCATTTGAAGAATACCAGCAATTACATAAAACAGTGGCCAACTTAGTGTTACCTACTACTTCATTAGTTTTTATATTGTTGTTCTGAGAAAATGCACTTAAACCTTTTATGAATTTATGTCAATTACTCTACGTCCAACATTACAATGACAAAAAAAAAACAGTTATTATCCGTCTATCCAATCAGGTCGTACACGCAGGGCATATACAATTCTACATACATACAGACGCTAAAAAAATATGAAATAAGATTCTATATGAGATCTTAGATGCAGTGACTGATAAATTAATTGGACAATTACCTTTGTTAGTGACAGACTAGGGTAGAAATCGAACATCTGACGATATGTAGAGAGGCCAGCTCTAAGTATCTAAGGCCACGAGGACCCATCCTTATAAGTCGGATATTGATTATTCCAAAACAATGCCACTAAATGAAAAAAACTATAAATATTTATCGATAATACACAGTCCTTTTGTATCCTTCATGTTAGTTGATATTCTAGTTTATTAGCTTTTTATTTGAACATGCAGCACTCACATGTAACTTCCAATGAATACTTTCAGGCTAACTTTTTAGTGTTTTATGTCCGTTTAGCAAGCAATAATCTTAAAAAAAAAGATTATTTTTTTACATCCAAACATATAATAAAACAGCAAAAAAAGGTGTATTTGGAAAATTTAAAATTGGGAAAAAATTGCCTGTTTGCCAGAAAAGTACTTTTCTGTTTGTACATGTATATGTTTTCTGTGTGTAATCTCCGGAACTCTTGGACTGGTTTAAATGAGACTTTTGTTGTTGTCTAGTTAATAAGCCTGGGTAATATATAAGTTGCAATAAGAATTATGAACGCGAATGTACCGGCTAAGTTGAAATACAAATCTTTAAGAAAGATTTACTATATAGTAATTTTGACCGTTTATTTTGGTTTCGCGGATTTACCATCTGGTGGTGGCTCCTGGGTGGGATCAACATATGAAACCAGGTTTCACCACCTTCTGATATTTTTGTCAAGCCATATCAAACGACCCCAAACATTTAACACTCCCCATGAATTTATTCGTGCTCTCGCAAACCGTACAAGACAACGTAGCGATTGCTGTTTAGGTATTATCATTTATGTAAGTGTCTTATTCCCAGATTGTCTTTTCTTTTGCTCTTTTGCTTTGATAGAGGTAATGCCATGTTACACTGCAGCGTATGACACGGCACTACAGGGGGAGGCACCTCTCGCTCAATTGACATCTCCGCGACGTGTGACCTATACTGAAATTTCATGCAGTATGCGAGCCTCTGGTGGCCCATTGGGTGGAGTAGAGACATGGAGGGCAACAAACACTCAAAGGCTCCGACTGCTCGTTTCTTCGTCGTATATTTATTACTAGCAGCATTCAGGTAGAGGTAGTGCCATGCTGCATAGGAGGAGGTAGTGCCATGCGTATTGCATGGCACTACATCCTCCTATGCAACGGAATTGGGCCGGCGTGATCGGGGAGGTACCTCTCGGTCACATAATACTGCCTAAAGTGACAGTGGCCCATTGAGGGGGGGGGGAAGGAGGGCAACGCATCGGCATAGTAATTATGTGGATGTTCATGGGCGTAGGTTGTCGTAAACAGGCTCCGATTGCTCGTTTGCCTCCCTATTCTATAAAAAGGCATCACCTCGCGGTTCCGCTCGCGTGACTCCGTTCCTATTAGATGTAGCGTCATGGTAAATACGAGTAGCCTATAAACATCCCCTTTAACAATACTAAAACGATTTTTACATTGGGGCCAGTAACCGTTTTATGTTCAAACTTACTCTTCAGCTTTAAATCATTAGTATAGAGTTATTTGTATAAAGAAACGAGGCTACTTACGCTTTCAAAGTACTCGTATAAATGGAAATACATTTTGTACACATCTCAGGTTATTGTTACAAGATCAACAAACTGTACTGCTCAGTAACACCACCAAGAGGTTAGCAATTAACTGCTCATTATCTCGATTAATTAACGTGTAAACTAATTGATATACAAAATTTTATAAGTTGGCGATAAAATCTGGGTCTTCAATGAAGTCTTGATTGACGATTCCATTTGTCTTTATGAATCCACAGGAAATGTTTATTTTGTTTCGAGGCCGTCGTCTTACATTCAAGTTATTAAAGGTTGCTGCATTGCGAGTTGAGCTGGCGTGAGTGGAGAATGTGTGAGGAGATTATTGTCGTGTTTTTTTCGTGATAAATGAAGTCGCAAAAATCCGCTCCATATAATAGCCACATTGATGGATAGATGTTCATCGAGCGCTGATGGATATTTCCCTGTGAGACACATCCACTGGTGACTGATGCTTGTCAACGCTGTGACGTCTGTTACATGTCTTTAAAGTATCGACGTATCTGCATTGTTGCTGAATCATGCGGGCGCGTGCAGTTCGTGAATTTTATAGTGTCACACGGCCCATTAGAGGGGAAAAGGAAAGGAGGGCCACGCTTCGTCATAGTAATTATGCGGATCTTCATGGGCATTCGGAGCCGTTGATCCTGCGGTCGATTTCTCACGATTACCGTCGCTAGGAGAATGATGGAATAAATAGTGCACTTTTGTTTTGAGAAGGCTTAATTATGTACTACACTGGAAACACCAGTTTCACAAAAAATACTAGCTAAGAACTAAAACATATCATAGTATACAAGTGATGCGTGGAACAAATGCACTCTCTATTGACTCATTCTCCTGTTCCAATAGGACGGCAGTCCGACACGACCGAAGAGAAATCAGGCGCAGCACCGACGGCTTAACATGCTCTCCAGTGTGACATCACCAATCTCCTGACTCCGGGCTGTCGTCATAAATTGAAAAATCGCAATGAAACTTTATGGTCCGATTCGGTTTTTAAATATGAGACCACACGATCGTGGTTGAAGATTCATGCTACTAGACACACGAGGCCGAGTAGGTTTCAGGCCCTCCTACCTGGTGGTACCTTAGTTGACTGTTATGCTGTCGCGTTTGGTGAGTTTGTAGCTGTAGTAGGCTGAATGGCGGAGATTGGGAAAGGAGGACATGTCTGCATAGCTATTCGGTTGCCAATGGGCGTCAGTAACTTCATACTGTACTAGCAGCCTTGCGGTTTCACCCGGGTAACATGGCGTAACTCCACATTATAAAATTCACCCCCTTCTTTCCGTAGGGGTTGTATTTCCAAAAACCCTTTCTTAATGCTCACTTACATGTTATAGGGAAACTCTGTACCAAATTTCAAGTCACTAGGTACAGTCGCTTCCGCTGTGCGTATTCTCCTTCCATCAGGTGTTCTCTTTTCATTACAGAGGTATTAGCGCTAAGTTAATAAAACTGAGTAAAAGGCTGCGAAATTAGACTTGCCTTACCGACATCCATTTATGCTCCGCGGCCCGTTCCCACGCCGGCCAGAACTGGTTATTAATAAAACCTATCCCACTAACGCAAGCACTCTCAACTCTATCACCATGAAATACAATTGAAAATCAAATGACATCTTGGGATATGATACTCTGCAATACGGCATATGAAATACAACGTAAAAGTTTTAGTATTAGGGTTGATTTTGAGTCGTGGGTTGAAGAGCAGAATTTGAAATTCTTATTCGAAATGATCGGCGTAGGATTTTAAGTCCTCTCGCAGTTGTTTAAAGTTCTTTAACTCGCATAGCGGTACAGTGATATGTGCTATCACTCATCATCATGAGAGCATGAGAGAGGGAGAGTGAACGTATCAAAAGGCTCTAGACATTTTATTTGGAGGGACCTACTATTAGCCTATTGCATTTGCCTGGTTCATTGCACTAGCGGAGACTTTTGTATCTTCTACAAGGAGGAAGGCTCTTATTCCGCAGATGGGAAGAGTTACACCTCTTGGGATTGTGGCCCTCAAGTGTAATCAGTTGTATGTATGTGAGATATAAGAAGGAATTATGGGGGCATAAGGCCTTCTCGGGTCACTTCACACAGGGTCCCAGAGAAATAAGGTCCCCCATGTGCTAACAGTTGTTTATGTGAGATATATAAATAAAGGGAATGCATCATAAGGCCATAAGGTACCTCGTGGCACTTGTCACAGGGCACTACACAAACGAGGGCCACCAAAACGACCTTGTAACCTTACTGAAGCTGTTTACAATGAAATTCTGTGTCTAATCATACTTCCATTAACATCATAAACGAATTTGTATGTATGTTTGTTAGTCACACAACACACTGAATTAATTTGTTAATTTGGTAGATATTACAATTTGGTGTAACTTAAAATGTATACATTGTGTACCGAAGAAACGAAAATCCCTTGCCACTGATTTTACGTAAATGAAACCGAGGGATGCAGCTAGTCTATAATAAAATACAAACATATCAACTCGTGTGGCTACTAAATAAATATTGGGACTGCATTAATTCGCCACTCAGCTATATGTTAACACTTCAAATCGTTTCAAGACCCCACGTATATGAGCCATCATCATGAACTGTCTCCTGGCAAAATAAAGGTCTAGTTTACCCCACGGCAACAGGAGAGGCGACACCCTATCGCATTGAATACACCGGTTACCATTTCGCAAGAGGTGATACCATGCCATTGCAGCGGAATTGTGCTGGCACGGGGAGGTAGGTACCTCTAGCTAATACGACACGTAAAATGATAGATATGTTGTCGCGTTTCGTGCGGTCTGTGAGTAGCCGGTGGTAACTTGGAGTGGAGAAGGTAAGAAGGGCAACCCCTCTCCATGACAACAGTAACGCGGATGTCCATGGGCGTCGGTAGTCGTCTTGCTAGTTTGCCCCCTCTATACAAAAAATAAGAGGTGAAATGGTGTCTGTCCCACTTCCGGTCATAAATTTCTCGTTTCGTCACTCGAGCCAGTTTCAGTTTAACCTGTATTCGGATGCAGCATAGTCATAATAAAACCACAGAAGAGTTCGACTCACTTCTCTGACCCCTGAAACAAGTCCTCACAGATATAGCTCAGGGCCAGAGAAATGTTTGACCATCACATTATTGGTCTGAGCTTTTCAGTAGTAGGTTTACTATCAGTTGTTCAGTAACCATTCCATACTAGTAATTATTATTATTATCTTCCACAAACTAAAGGGTACTTTATAGCTAACAGAGAAACTTAAACATTTGTGGAAGACAGGAACTCAAACTAGATTAGAAGATCTGTACCTTGGGCTTCAGACCTCCCAGATGCGATACCGAATGAGAGAGCCCTTTACTTAGCAAATTACTAGAGAACTGTGAATTAAGGTCCATTGGGGCGAAGAGATAGGGAGGGCAATGCATAGTAACTAAGCTGGTGTTCATGCGCGTCGGTAATCGTTAAAAACCTCGATTTCTCGTTTGTCCCTCTATACTATAAAAAGTAGGATTGTCTAGAAGACATGGAAAACAATGAAAGAACGAAACGCATAACTTATATGTTTTTATTTGACTACGTTGTGGTTTAGCTGCGTATCGTTAGGTCCCGGGTTCCAGTTCCAAATCGGACTAAAGTGATGTCCTTCCCCTCCTTTAAAGTTGAGGATTCTTCGATATCTAAGTTCGAAATCTGTAGTTGGCGTTATTACATTCCCTCCAATTGTGCTCATTGAAATATATCTACTATGAGATCAGATTTTTTTTTATTGTTTTTTTCTATAATGGAAAAGCATTTCAGTTTGAGGCATATGGTCCTTTGAACTATTGGTAAAGATGGAAATGATGAGAAACAGAATTGAATGTGATCAAACATATATTATACTAGCAACCCCTCGCGGTTTCACCCGAGTAAACCACCCCCAAAAGCACACCATTAGTCTAGGAGTTTATTGTTTAGGGTGTCTGCAAAAAGGAACTTACCTGCCAATTTTTTAATTCGGGAGGTGTTCCAGTTTCTGAGGTTTCGTGATTAATCAGTAGTTGGTATTCCACTATCAAATATTATAAAGAGGAAGCATTTGATTGTGTACTTGTTTGTTAGCGTTGAATAGGCTCCTAAACTACTGGACCGAATTGAATTCTTTACTATATATCATTTTACACTATGTTATATGATATGATATGATGTACATAGGCTATATAATATTTTATAAAACAATAAAGGTGACTACGAAAAACTTCGATTATGTAATTAAAGGTGTGAAAAAAATATAGTAAACCCTTATCTAGCTGCAGAAACTATTGACGACTAGCTGACGCGACACACGTTGTTCTGTCATAAATTGAATTTATTGTCATGGTAACGTGCAATGTTTACGTTGCAAACATTTTTTTATTTTTGTAAACCAATGCATACTTGACTATATTTTGTCTAACAGGAAGGGGTAGTGCCATACATGGTGCATGACACTGCCACCTGCCATGCAACGGAATTGGGCCGGCACGACCGGGGAGGTGCCTCTCGCTCACATAGTACCGCCGTAAAGTGACACCTATGATGTCGCGTTTCGTGCGGTTTGTGAGTAGCCGGTGGCCCGTTGGGGGGGCGGGGGAAGAAGGGCAACGCATCGGCATAGTAATTACGTGGATGTTCATTGGCGTCGGTAGTCGTAAAAATGCTCCAATTGCTCGTTTGCCCTCCTATTGTATAAAAAAAAATTACATCCGTGCGAAGCCGGCACGGAGTTCTATCTACATATATATTTCAGAAACTGTCCGTATACGTTCAAAGCCAGTCCTGACGTCAGTACGCAATCGCAACGGCGCGTGGGTGTTTATTGTAGCTCTCCATAACCTCAGATACAGGCGGGTAACATTAGTTTAATATTATTTTAACATTAATTACGCGGTAACCGCCTGTTGGTATTGTTCTGCAAATGTCAGCTATTTTGAAACTGTTACAGAAGTTAATAAAGACGTTATGTTGCGTAAGAGATATCTTATCCGATATCTATGCATAACACTGTACAATGTACTACTTATTATATGAAGGTAGTGACATGCTGCAGCCGTTCGGGACCGGCATGACCGGAGGTACTTACCGCTCACATGACACTACCGTGGAATGATAGTTATGCTGTCCCGTTTCGTGCAACGTTCTCACAAACCGTGAGTAGGTGGGTTGGAGGGCAGGAGGAAAGAGAGCAGTGCATCTGCCTAACGATAATGCGGATATTCATGGGCGTTTGTAGTCGCCAAGAGAGTCCGATTGCTCGCTTGCCCCGTCTATACTATAAAAATAAATAATATGTTTATATTTATAGTATGAGCGGACATACGGGCGTCCGATACTATTGAATGACTTGCGACACTCATAGTCATCAGCGTAATTAGTTATTAGACTTGATGTTTAGCGCTCCTGCCATCCTCGTCGAAAAATCACAATCAGCACAAAACGCGACAGCATAGCGGAAAATCACAATCCGCACAAAACGCGACAGCACATTGCGGCATTATCACGTAGGTATTGTTTGCACCCCACAATGGTTCAAGCCTTGTCATGACGGCGGGGGTTAGTAGCATGGGGTGAACCCAGGCGAAGCCAATTGGACCGAGGGGGGTCTTTGCACCCCTCTTATAAGAAGAGGGGGCTTAAAGATCAGGAGGAGGAATCGCTCTCGGTGCCCCTCTTATAAGAAGAGGGGAGATCTAAGAGCAACAGGAGGTGGCGCATTTACGCACGGGGCAAGGGTCCCTTAGAGGGCTGACTAGCCGTTGATGTGCCCTGCTGATTGTTGCAGGGCACCTAACCAAGGGCGGCACTGATGGCACTCGCGGTGGTTTTCGCGGTCGGTTTAAAATTGACAAGTTCTGGATCCTCACCTATGAGCTAAGCCTTCTCAATTAATTAGAAAGCAGAGTTATAGTTAATTGTGACATATATTAAAGTCACTTAATTATAATGGTTAATTAATAATTTTAATTGTATACCCGTCATCACCACCTCTTACACAAGACGGGTCAAAAGACGATATTAAGAATCGAGAAAGACTTTTTATAATACTAACGCTAAGGTCGTGAATTCCACGGAAGGTTCACCTTCGGATGACCTTCTGCGCAAAAGAGCTGGTTGTCTGTAAGTCGGTTTACGGAGGATATACTTTTACGTGATAACGGTTCTTCAAATCTGTGAATACATCACCCGGTTCAGTGAAGGAGACTACTTGGTGGAAACTCGGAACGTTACTATGACGTATACTTCTTCGTCCCTTCGGAGATCTTTTTACTTTCAAGACCTATTATATTGCGTCATAGGGTCCTTGGCTCTCTTAATAATTCTTCCATATTCTTCTATATTCTTCTGATTACATTAGCAGTGGGTCCCAAGGTAGTTTTCAGCACTCCCTCGGGCTCCCTGTGAACGTATCGCAGGATGATACGTGCTGGCCGCTGTCGATCCTGGAGACACAGGATTATCAACGGTGGGAAGTGCGCCGGGTCATGCCGGAGAAAAAACCTTTACAGAAACTCCGCAACATTTAAATCCAAATATGCTTCACAAAACGCGACATTATATCCATTGCATGTAAATTACTTGCTTGGCTGAGATGACATCATATAGCTTTCCACAGTTATCATAGATCAGCTCATTCTGTATGCAGACGCTAGCATAAAAAGTATATGTAATCAATAATTACAGCAGCGACATCTATCCCACGTTGATATTTGCATGCCATACGCATGCTAGTATAAACTAGGGCTGCCAACCGTTCTGGCTTCTGAGTGTAGTTCTCTGATTTTTAGGAAGATGTACGCAGGGGGTTGCTACTTTGGACGCCCGAATCATGTAAGCGAGAGGTCCCTCTCGCTTACATGATTCGGGCGTAAAGTGACATCTTCGATGTTGTCGTGCGGTTTTTGAGTAGCCGGTGGCCCGTTGGTGTACTATAATAATACGGATTTCTATGGGTAAGCGGCTGGTCGGTTGCCTACTATAGAATAATAAAAGTGGCTTGGTATGTTCAGAGAGTGCTTTAAAACCTTACACAAAGGTTGATCTTTAATGCACTTCAAAAAGGTCTAATATTTATAAATTTCATAGGCACCACTTCGTTTAAACTAATTAGTTTCAATATTTCTTCAAGGTTACATGAGCACCTCGCCGTTTCACTCAAATAAACCGCTTTTTCTTCTCCTCTTGGTTGAAACATTTAAGCAAGTAGCATAAAGACTTACAAGCTTCTTCGATAAGTGGCCTTTATAACACTAAAAGGTTTTCTGTAAGTTGAATTAGTAATTCCTAAGATTGGCATGACCAAATAAACATACAAATTCGGTTTTAAAATAAAAGTAAATATATTTTCGGAAATATTTCATTTATAAAAAAGTACTCATTTTTACTTACCTTACATAATATCTCGTAACGACGTTGATTTTGTTTATTACCATGGTCATCTCAATTTTTCGTCATGGAGTAATAATGTTATGCTGCATTGTAACAGAATAGGCCGACACGATCGTGGAGATAACTCTCGCTTGCATGGTACCACGCTGTCACGTCAATAGTCGCCACAAGTTATCTATAAGAACTGTCTGTCTGTTAGTTTACGGGCGATATAATTTGACGTGATAACGGCTCTCTACTTGATCTTTGAACACAACAGCCGATAGTGAAAGAAACGACGTTATGCTCTCTCGCTCGTAGCCTCCGAGAATTTGAAACATTACTATGACTCGGAACGTTACTATGACGTCATATTTTATCATGCATGCAGCTAGCGTTATCGATTTACAAGACGTTAAAACGTCACAAATAAATTGCTATTGTTAAATTGTATTGTGTTTAGACTTTAATTTTTCAGGTTGGCATTATAATATTTAGTTTTGAGATGTAAGTGACAGCCCTAGTTAAATTTATCATTGTTCCCCGGAATTGTTTTTGGAGCAATTGCGCGTTCTTCAACCTGGCACGTGATCAGAGAGCGCAAGTGTGTCGTGGTGACTGGTGGTGCCCCACTAAATGTTCTGATAGCTTAACATGGTGATTGTGGGTATACCTACGCGCCCGAATAAGGATATTGAAGTATGGTGGGAAAGTAACTGTGCTTTTTTAATGCAGATACAGACGTTTCAGTAATATTTCTTTATATTGTTGTAGCAGTCCGCACCGGCTCCGCACTGATATTTTACACAACATGGCAAAAGATTATGAGTTTTAATTTCGGCCTTGTAAATATTACACGTAACCATGACAACAGATGCAATTTCTGACAGAACAATATCAGCCGGGATAGCTAGTTGTCAATAGCTTCTGCAGCTAGACAGGGACCTATTTCTATATAGTTTTCTCACCATTGTGCATTGGTTACATTAACGAAGTTTTTCGTACTGATATGTAGCGTTTTAGAAAATGTCATAGAGGCTACGTTTATCACAGATAATATGGGATTGTAATGGTGCCATATCTTTTCAAATCAGTCCAATAGTTTGGTGAGTCTATTTAATGTAAACAGATAATCAAACGTTTCTTCTGTATAACATTAACATAGAAAAGTACTAGAGAGTGTCTTGAATAGCGAATTTGACTATTATTATCATGACCAAAGGAGTGGCTCCTTTCCCTCCGAATCTGACGAAGGGTGTAGCTCGCGTAGTAGTTAAAATGGCTTCGGCGCCGGCTTGAACGTTTGGCTCATGGAGAGGATCATGACGGGGAGGGCTGTCCTTCACCTTCTGAGGAGTCATGGGATATGTGGAACAGTCACAAAATGCATCATGGCCTAGAGTTACGGCACGTCTTTATCGTCACTTTACAGATCGTGGTCTGAGTAAGCCCAGAGCAACGACACACCTGTAATTACTGATCCAAGGTTGTCGACGACCACAAATCATGAGAAAATCACTCACGCACTCAATCAGATTGGAATCACCAATTAATGCGGTTGCCCTTGCTTGTCTCGAGCATTAGCAATCCGTGCTGGTCCTTGGACATTAAATATATTGTTTATAATTACAATGGCTCATTGGCGGGGAGGAGGAAAGGAGGGCACCGTATCTGGATTACAATTATTCTTAACCCTATTAGTAGACCCTATTAGTCCCCGTATTATAAAAAAAGAAAAAAAAATGTTCATACTGACTCTTGAGTTGACTTCTCGTCTAAATCTAACATTCAAAACCCTCTTTCTCCCTTTCTTGTGTCTCTGTTTTTGTTTTGTTTCAGATAATACGAGTAGAAGTCTATTGACGCTTAAAATAAATTTCCAATCCGTGGATAAAATTTACCTGAATTAATATTCGAATTTCGAAACTTTTGAAACGTCTTTAAATATATTTTTTATATTAAATGTATACAATATTAAATAATTCATTTGACAATTCACTTTCCTTTTAATCTGTTTTATTTCCTACATATCTACGTCCTGCATTCATCATCAAAATGAGACAGAATTAAAAAAAAAAACTCTTCTTTGCTACTTAAGAAAAGCAAACGAGTAGACGGGTAAAAATTTTTGTAGTCAAATATGACTACAAATTGTTTGCCCACTTTCCTTCCTCCCTTCATTGGGCCACCGGAATCTCGCAAAGCGCATGTAACTCAAGCATTGCGGTTGTATCAAGTGAGTTGTCCCTCCCCAGTAGTGTCCAATTAGTCTGCAATGCAGCCTACTCAATCACTGTGATGTAGATAATGTCTGGCCGACAAAACACTTTTTACGACGCTGTGCATAACTATTTAAGTCCCGCAGTCGTTGATTTACAAAAATACCAAGATACACAGTCAACATTTTAAAAATATCCGTATAAAACATGCAGTTGTGAAATTATGCACTTTGTAAAAAGAACTTAAAACCATGTGCGTAAGGTTGACATAGCAAAAACATATGTTTCAATTCTTTCAAATGTAATCCTATCTGTAAAAGCGAATTAAAATAATCATGCGATTTACTCGCTTGACTTCGCAAAAATGTATGTTTATGTACAATGACAGTTCAGTATGAGATTGTGTATCTTGTGTCTTCGCTCAATGCTCGCGGTATGTGAAATTTAGTACGGCGCTCTTCACACCGAAACGAGTTTGTACCGCAAAATTGCTTCGTCTACGAATGCATTGCATTATTGATATGTGCTACATGGACTTTTGTTTTGCATTGGAAATGAAACTGTGAATCTATTTGTGAAAGGTAGTGCCATGCTCACATGTATCCGAATTGGGCCGGCACGACCGGGGTAACTCTCGAGAACCACCACCGGTACCACCGGTGACAGGTATGTTGTTGCGTTTCGTGTTAGTGAGTAGCCGGTGGCCTATTGGAGGGGAGGAGGAAATGAAGGCAACGTATCTACATGAAAATAATGGGTACTGAGACGTAGTACGTTTATGATTTTGTTTATAATATAGGGGGATAAACGAGCAGGCGGTGCCTTTCAATGACCACCAACGCCCGTGAATATAATTATACCGATGCGTTCCTCCTTTTCACCGCCCCCCCCCCAATGGGACACCGGGTACTTACTAACCGTACTTACAACGCGACACCGTAGGTGTCACTTTACGGCGGTATTAAGTGAGCTGGAGGTACCTCCCCGGTCGTACCGGCCGAATCGCCTTGCACAGGAGGACGTAGTGTCATGCGCCATGCATGGCACTATCTCCTCCTATGCAGCATGGCACTACCTCTTATGTGTGTGTAGAAGTTGATAAAGCATTCTCCAACTTACTCGTAGATCTGGTTTCAAGGTGTTACCAAAAATTTCCAGTTCTAATTATGTACAGAAGTCAGTTGAATCGGCCAAGATACAGATTCGACAGCAAATTTGTCGAGTCTCTAGTAATTTTGTACGTAACACATGTGGACTTCCTTCTTTCGTCAGCTCTGTCAATTTCTGATGAGACGGTCACACCACACAGCTGAAGAGAAATCCGGATACTCTGTGTTTACGGTTCGCGGGCGCGTAACACATCGAAGGACTGATGGAATAAGCAATATTTAATTACTATAATCCAAATTATGCTTTATGTTGACCTACAAATTTAACCTAGGAATTACAGCTGAACACTAAAGTCTAGACTATGTAAACCTTGTAAACTTAGGTGACTGACTTAATTAACAATTACGTATTTATATTCCGCATCACTTATGTGACTCGAATAGAACAAAGATTTCCCATAGATTTCAATTAGTCTGCGAGATGACCTAAGCGAAGTAATGACCGTGGAGATTGCCTATATTTATGTTGTTATTAACGGTACGTACCGCATCGGTTGCGATTAGCATTCAAATACACAATAACAGGACATTCATGAGTCGATTCGACCGTCTAACGAGTTAAATGCTATCGCGGGCGTCGACGACGCGGGACCGTGGTAATATAGCCAAGAAAGCCGTGCATGTTGCGCCAGAGGTCGCGGGTTGAATCCCGCTCAGAGGTACATATAATATATATTATATGTATTTCTATGATAAAAATCTTAAATATTTAACGATTCTTAAATTTGTGAAAAATATTAAATTAAATATTACTCCGCTGTCTAGTACCTGTAACAGGCCTTGCTGTACTTTAGCACAAGGCAAGAAGGCTAATGTAGTGTGATAAGTCGACAGGTATTATTGTAGGAATTGGGCCGACACGACCGGGGAAGTACCTCTCGCTCACTTGATGCCGGCGTAAAGCGGCAGCATCGCTGTCGCGTTTCATGCGTTTTGTAAGTAGCCGGTGGCTCATTGAGGGGAGATGATAGGCCCATGGGCGTCGGTAGTCATCGAAAGGCTCGTTTCCCTTCTTTTGCTGTAAAAACCATATTAAAAAACAGGTACATACGAAAGTCCCCGTTAGCTTTGCAACTGACAAATATAAAAACATTATGTTAAAAGATATCTACATATTATAGTCAAAAATCATTTCTTCATAAGGATGGCTATTTTCTATTAACATTACAAACGCGAAGGTTTGTATGTATGCATGGATGTTTGTTCCTCATTCACGTGAACACTACAAAACTAAGTTTTGATAAGACTTGGTAATGTTGTAGGTTGTGTACGAGAATAAGCCACAGAAATATAATTTTTTGTCGTGGTTCAGTCTGAAGTCTACGTGGACGAAGTCACGGGCAACAGCAAATAAATTATAAATGCGAAAAATTGTTGTGAAATTTTTCCAATCTTTCATGCAAGATGTGATACGAAAAACGGAAATAACATTACGTTCTAACTTTAGGATACATTTTAAGCGCGTTAGCCCGCAGGACACGGCTAGCAATGCTAGAGTACTTTGATCTTGAGCTGGATATTTGTCATTCCTCTCAGAATGCATTCAGAGATACAAGTATTTTCTCTAAATTGAATTGTAACCTCGCGTAATTCAATTAAAAAAAAAAACATATTGAATATGAAAAAGAATAACCTTGACCTGTTTACTTTTCATACTTTCAATTCGTAAGTTTAGCTTTTTAGCAAAAGAATACTGGGTTTTTCTATAAAGAAAATGTAAGAATAAGAATGAACGCTAATAAATAAAACAACAGATCGCCTTATCCCCACAAGAAGTTGGAGAGCGTCTTTGCGGTTTATTCGTGGGATAGGCTAACAGGGTTCTACATAGAAGTTCATTCCCCACACTAATCTTCACACAGCGTGACACAGTGTTAGAGCTTCAGTAGTCGGTTGTGTAAAGGAGGCGATAATCTTGCGTCTCCAACAATAGTAGTGCCCCTGTGATCCTGGCGGAACGGGATGGGAACCCTGTTTAAACACGACGTCGTAGGGACAGATAAATTCAGCCGGATATTCCTAGAGGAGATGTCTGTCCTTTTCGCCGAGGCCAGCCTGTCGCTGAAGGGATCCTGTGGCATGAGGCTCCAGGGTTTTAGTCGGTATTGCTCCCCCGAGTGCTGAGTGCGACATGCGCTGTAGGACCAGCCGGAGCACTCGATATCATCAATTCCCCTAAGTCATGAAAGGAAAAAAAAATGGCTTCAATAGTCACTTATCAAATGGCTCCATCAGTTCAAAATGAAAAAGAAAATTTTCGTGACTACATTGAATTTGTAAAGTCAAAACTCAAAGTACTTAATTGTAATAATTTACCATTTGGTTATTTTTAGTTAACATTAATTATGTATGTAAAACTACGTATGTATTTCGTAAAATTAACGATGAGTCTTGTATTCTTGTGTTGTTGAAATTTATTCCTTAACGATTTTAAGGAGGTACAGTTACGCTACCCTCCTTTGCCTCATCCATTTAATGTTAAAATATGAAACATTTCATACTCCATACTAAAATGTGAGACATTTTATACTGAAACGTGAAACACTTTATTACAAAATGTAAGACATTTTATACTAAAAAGTGAGACTCACATTTCAGTATGTATGTGAGTATATGCTAAATGTGAGACATTTTATTTCATAACACGTGGAAATGTACCTTCGTGACGTCACAGCCCTGGGTGTCCCACGGCGTGAGGTGGTGTGTGGGGATCACGGCACGGTGATGTGTCGTATCCCACCAAAGCCACCGCCAGGGCCACCTTTGCCAACAACACTGTGGAAACAAGGTTTTTATTATAGAATTAGATATTCATATAACATACACAAAATAAACGTCCATGATCTGGGTGGAATTCGAAACCGCGATCTCTGGCGTAATAAGCACGGATTATCCCAGCTATGTTACCACTGGGCCAGCCGGTTCTTAAATTGCTTACCATCAGGGCACGCTATGGCTAGTCGACGGACGCATCCTCGACGGATGAGTTGTCCCGCACCACCTAACAAACCTACGGGTTATTGCTTTGGGGCGTGGTTCTCAGCCTCCATCCTCCTTGTCCTATGCGTAAAAGCGCTACCTTCGCCACCTCAGTCCCCTCTTTTTTATAAGAGCAACCCCACTCGTCTCAATTGGCTACGGCCAATGTGCTGGATAACACCTTAGACTTCTGATGGGAGACCCATGACTGGGCCGATGTCAGGTGACAGAAACGTAGGGAAAATAAGAAATTTAAGTATTACAATGAACGATGACGACGCCTCTGCTATCGTGTGGTTTCCAGTTGTCAAAATGAAGTTAATTGGGGTGTACTTATACAGTATGGTTGCATGTGAGTTCCACGAGATGGAACTTGTAATGGTATCTGATAGTGGCATTTTAAGTATCGATAAAGGCTGATCGGCTGATATTCCATGTGCGCCAATTCCTGTAACTCACCAGTTGTATTTAAATATTTCTACCGCCTCGACTATCTAGAAGTGAGATACTTAAGTTTAGCGGACGTATTAGAAATATCGTTAATGAAAAATTGGGTGGTGATAAACGACGATAAAACGACGACGATGATTATGATGATGACGATGATAGAAGATGACGACGATGACGATGATAATTGTAATGATGACGACGACAATGATGATGAAGATGATGATGACGACGATGATGATGATAATGATGATGACAACGATGACGTAGATGATGATGATGATGATGATGATGATGACGACGATGACGTAGATGATGATGATGATGATGATGATGACAACGATGACGTAGATGATGATGATGATAATGATGATGACAACGATGACGTAGATGATGATGATGATGATGATAATGATGATGATAACGACGATGACGTAGATGATGATGATGATGATGACAACGATGACGTAGATGATGATGATGATGATGATGATGATGATGATGATGACAACGATGACGTAGATGATGATGATGATGATGATAATGATGATGACAAAGATGACGTAGATGATGATGATGATGATAATGATGATGACAACGATGACGTAGATAATGATGATAATGATAATGATGATGACAACGATGACGTAGATGATGATGATGATGACGATGACGTAGATGATGATGATGATGATAATGATGATGACAATGATGACGTAGATGATGATGATGATGATGACGATGACGTAGATGATGATGATGATGATGACAACGATGACGTAGATGATGATGATGATGATGCTGACGTAGATGGTGATGATGATGATGATAATGATGATGACAACGATGACGTAGATGATGATGATGATGATGATGACGTAGATGATGATGATGATGATAATGATGATGACAATGATGACGTAGATGATGATGATGATGATGATGATGACGTAGATGATGATGATGATGATAATGATGATGACAACGATGACGTAGATGATGATGATGATGACGACGATGATGGCGACGATGAAGATGATGATAATAAAATATTTCATATGAGTTGAAAACCTACATGTTTAGTACCTACATACATACACAGGTACGTATAGGGGGCAAACGAGCAGTCGAAGCATTGTAACGACTACTGACGCCCGTGGACAACCGCACATTTAATACCTTACAAAGCTGTGTTACCCTCCATTCTTCCACCCCTCCAATGGGCCACCGGTTACTTACAATTCGCTCGCTACGCGACACCATAGCCATCACTATACGGCGGTGTCATGTGAGCGCCCCGGTCGTGCCGGCCCCATTGGACTTCAATGAGCTCTCTCGTACTAAATAATGATTCGATGTAATGTAATATTAATAATTCAATAATTCAATCTGTAAATTGGACTTCAAAGAACTCATTGAAATAAGTATTGTATTCACAAACCGGAAATAGTCACTGAAATGTATAAAAAAAAACATCTAAAGGTTAACACAAAACAAGGAACGAATTAAGCCTTTGTCTAAATTTATACCTCAATCATTGAGAATCACTGTCGATCTCTGTGCGGAATAATGAGATATCTTACACATTTGCGCCATAGATATATTCATAGCAGTAGACAAACAATAGTTAACACAATTGTAATTATTGTGCAATATGAGATATGCCGTGCTGCATTATTGCGGCATTGGGCCGGCAGGCAGAACAACAGCTATCCTGTGTATGTGTTTGTCCATAGGAGGGATGTTTAACATAACAATGATGAGATGATCATGGACGTTGGTATTTGTAAAAAGGCACCGACTGCTCGTTCGTGTATCTGCTCCAATCATACCACAAAGCAAATTGTAGGTACGTGTTGGGAATTGAGTCGGCGCGTCTGAACGCTTGTATGGCACGATGTGTGTAGCTACATCCTAAATCTATTGTGTCGAGTTTCGTGCGGTTGGTGCAGTAACTTCTCGAAGCAGGGCAACACATCTACATACCTTCATGTGCGGATGTTGATGTACGTCGGTAGTCACCGAATGACACACAATGTTCATGGGCCCCATTTAGCTATATAAAATTTTCCAAGGTGCTTGTATTTTTTTTCTGTAGCATAAGGGGGTAAATGAGAATTTTAATGACTTCCGGCGCCCATGGACACCCGCATGATGTTACACAGGTGCGTTGCCCTCCTATCATCCCCCCAATGGGTCACCGGCTAAGCCGCACGAAACGCGACAGCGACGCTGTCACTTTACTCCGGTATCAAATGATCAAGAGGTTAAGTGATTAAGTGATCAAGCCGGGGAGGTCCCCGGTCGTGCCGGCCCAACTCCGTTGCAGAGGAGGTTGTAGTGTCATGCACTATGCATGGCATTACCTTTTCCTTAGGGTGTGTTTGATAAATGTGCTTTTAACCGAGTTTCGGCGACGGCTCTCTCTATAAATACGAGCCGACTGCGCAGGACATGTTATAGTGCACAGGTGTATGATCAGACACAAGTTCAATCTCTATTTTCTCATTGTCCCATTACAAGGGGATTGCAATCCGACACGACAGGAGAGAAATCAAGAGAATCAATTTTTTTTTAATTTATAGGGGGACAAAGCCTTTCAACGACTACCGACGCCTATAAAGAACAGCGTAATCATGCCGATGCGTTGCCCTCCTTTTCACCCCCCCTTATGGGCCACAATGTTGTTAATAAATAAAAATTCCTATAATACTTTTTGATTCGAACTGTGACTCGAACCTGGAACCCCACGATCTATGGTTAACTTTAAGCACTGGACAATGAGGCAGTCCAATAAACACACAACTACACATTACACAAGTTCCAGGTGTTATGCACACACATAACAAATATAAGTTTAATTATGGTAAAACCTTACTGCAGTTTAGATAATCGAAACATCATTTAAACAATTTTAACTTACGCATATTAACTCACTAATTTATATAACATTATGTTAATTTATTTAATTGGAGAATTATTATTACTACATGAATAATGACAATGGGCGGGTCAAACACTCAGAAGAACAGATGGTAGATAGGCCAGTAAGGTTCTGGGTGAAGGCCGCGTTTAGGTAAACGAAGTGTTGGTCGACCGTTCACCAGGTGGGCAGACGATCTCCGTGCAGTAGCCTGTCCGGAATGAATGTAGGAGATCGGCCGTCTTGACGTTCCTTGAAAGAGGCCAGCAGTGGACCGATAAGGGCTGCTAATGACGATTATGATTCTAATATAAATATTCACGATTTTTCACGAATTATGAATTATCACTGGTACCTGAGGAGTTCCGCCTTATTTTTTTTAATGGGCTTTCAAGTACACTAAACCTCCCCACCCCCGCTATACTTGTCTCCAGGATATACAGCGGCAACCTGTGTGATCCTTTGGTATGATCGCAGGAAGCCGGAATATAATTGATGTTGATTGGATCTTATAATTTATCTATGATATAACATCAATAGCGAAGCCTCACTCGCTCCAGCAAGGTCGACGGCGAGTAGGACCGGAGTAAGTCACGGTCTCACCGCCTACCGCCTACGGTCCCACGATCTGATGACGCATCAGCATTGTCCCACACTATCGCACGCTTCTGTAATTTTAATGAATTGCAGGCATATACTATTAAATTAAAAATACTTTCACTCGTGAGAAATTAACTAATTAAGAAGGAAGGAAGGATATTTCTCAGGCGCTTACACTTTCACTGTTCAACATTTGAAGTACTGATCAGTTGTACGTGGAAAGCTAGTTCATAAGGAATAATTTAAAAAATATAGAGAACAATGGAAGACATTAACAACTACATTCAACGAAACACCATTATTTCGATCATTGATCTATTTGCAAAATAGACTGTCAGAATTTGACGGTAATACGCTTTAGGATATATTCTAGTTGTATCGGCACTAGCACTGATGTTTCTTCAGTGTGAATGTACTTCAGGATCAGCAGTCTATAAGTATTGAGATCGGTGACTCTGATCTTCATATTTGGCATTCTTTCATTACAACTAGTGCGACGGTGAAAAAATAAACAAAGTAACTCGTAATGTAATGCTTAATCTAACCCTTGTTTTGGTTCCGAACGAGACAAAAACAGTAAGGACTATACGATAATCATAATTCATCATTAAATAACAGTAAACATTCGAAATTTTAACAACGCCAGCGCTATTTTTGAAAAGTTTTATCTGATAAGCTTAATTCGTCGACATAATATTTCGATTATTTCTTCATATTTCTCAGCCCTTATACATTCATGCTTCAGATTATAAGACATTTATCTAACTATTCCCACAATGCTTCAAATGTGTTAATTCCACAGATAAAACAATAATCGCAACATGGCGCCGAGTCTCAATGATCTGTCGTTGAGCTATGTAATGTCACTTGTAAATAATACATCAGTTGAATCATGTTTATGTACCATGTATAAACAAACATATTTGCTATGTTATTACTGTCATCCCTGTTTGTTTATTTCATTGTAGATATGTAAACGAGTAATGTTAACATCGGCAGCCATTTTTTATTTTCATTTGATATAATTACAAATTCAAATGTTTAGAATAACGTATATAATATCATGTTTCATTTTATATCTTTCTTTTTTAATTATGCCGTATGGGAAACGTAGAGGCAGCAATAAACGTAGAGGTACAAGAGCCTGGTGCTCTTATACCAAATTTAGCTAATCAATATATAATTAAAATTACAGATAATTACGTATTACCTAACGTAGTTGCTAGGTTACTACGTGGTAATAATGTTACTTGGGGAAATCCAGACGCATAGTCGCTATTATCCTTTACTTAGGCTCAGTTACTAACTGGGATTTCAAGACCAATCAGTACTCCCTGAAGAATACCTAATGGAAATAATAATAATAATAATAACAATGACTGTGGACTTAACCAAGCACGGTGCTAGCTTAAGGAATTGTTTTTCAGATACTAGACAACGAGAATATAAACATTTTATATAAATTTCAGAAATGTTAAGATTTTTATTATAGAATACATATAATACATAGATAAACATACATGACCTAGGATTAGAACCTGCGATATGATGCGCAACCTAAGACCGGACGAATTTTGCAAATCGGATTCCCGAGATTCGCGCGTCCAACCATGCAACCTCTTCAGCTTCATACTACTAGAATTTTGGTACAGAGATATATCATAGATGTGATATGAGACAAGAAGATATTATACTCTTAACGAACTACAATGGAGTGGCTATGGCCTTTTCTCGAATTCAGACATGCTAATATACGAGTACCTTGTTAAGCTGATTTTTTTCGGTCCTGAACTTATGCTGTGGAAGCGAAGAGAAGCGTCCGCCTTCATCCTCCGTGTGTTTAACTGCTCGTGATGTCATCGTATATAAAACACCGGAACTAGTTTCCCCTAACGCGTGCCGATTGCCGTGTTTTGGGGGTGCGTACGCAGACGGACAGTCAAGAGGCCCTCGCGTTATCTGCACTTTATCACGTTTTGTCGTTTTACCCGCTCTTCAGACTCGCAATTATCACCCTTTCGAGTTTTTATTTCAAGTGGCATTTTTCACAGCTATGCTGTAGAGTTTCGTGCGGCTAGTGAGAGTTCGGATGCCAATGGATCTGCAAGTCCATTGATTGTGCGGATGCCTATTTTTTCTCGGTCCTACTACTGTTGACGATACTATTACATTCCATAGGACATGCGGAGTGCTGATATCTACGACCATAGAATTGCCCTGATAACAAACCTGAAAAGGGTTTCAATGACTGAGGTCTGAGTGAAGAGTTATATATAGTTAGATCGCTCCACGAGCGGTCCTGTCATTAACACGGAACCAAACGTGTTTGAAACTCTCCTACGTTGAACTCTCCTACGTTAGAGAGGGGGCGAAGGACCTACCCGTCTCCTCGGCCATGATGATAATAATCTACTTTTGCTATTCTTAACTACTAACGGCATGCATATCTCCCATTTGCGGTAACGAGGCGGATCCGTCCCCCATCAATCACAAATCTACCATGATGTGTCATTGTAGATGGTCCGACATAGTCTCATAGTTTTCTAAGAATATTTTATTGATATTGAAGTAAGCTTGTGATTGTGACATGTGTCCGTCCTATGTCCAGTGGACGTTGCCTGGCTGTTGATGATGTTGTAGTTGTTGATAATGAAGATGACAATGTATATCGGTAGAAGAATTTTGACGATCAATAAGACATGTGTGTAGGAAACATGTGTTATCGATCGTCAATTTTTTTTTTTGGATAAAATATATTCATTTTATTTTGTTTCATTGCTTTTTCTTATGTTTGGGCAAGGGTTTGGCCATAGACCAGTCCTAAAAGTACATACACAAGTAAGAATAGTCAAATAAAGTACATACACACGTAAGAATAGTCAAATAATGCAAAAAGTACGTAGCATTAGCGAGGTACGCCGACTATTTCCATATTAACAAGTCCTATCTTCGATCAGGAATTCTTTAGCGGTGTATTGTTTCAAGAAATTAGCAATATCCGCTGGGGCAGATGGTAGATAACCGTGTTTCAGCTAAACATTGTGACAAGTGTCGGGTGTTACGTCACATCTGTCTATTGTTTAGTAGATCGTGCTATGTGGCGCTCCGTACGCTCTGCCGCCCTATCGGGGAACGGAAGTGCAGATGTGTGTGCGCACTGTAGAGTTAGGTTATGATGACAGGGATAGTGTGCATTAACGGAATCTTTTTTTAATAGTACAGGGGAGCAAACGAGCAATCGGAGCCTTTTTACGACTACCGACGTCCATGAACATCCACATAATTATTATGCCGCTTCGTTGCCCTCCACCCCCGCCCCTAATGGGCCACCGGCTACTCACAGACCGCACGAAATACATCACGGTGGTATTATGTGAGCTCCTCCTCGGTCGTGCCGGCCCAATTCCGTCGCACAGGAGGTGGCAGTGTCTTGCACTATGTACGGCACTACATCCACCTATGCAGCATGGCACTACCCCCTCCTAAAATTAGTTTTAAATTACACCATTATTGTATTGCAGCCGGGTTTTCGTCATCGGGAATGTGCTTCGCTGACAAGATACCACTGTGAAGTGTCCACCGTGCTGTCACGCTTCATGCGGCTTGGAAGATCCTGGCAAGCTATTAAAGGAGAAGGAAGGAGGGAGGAGCGCCCCAGACGACGGCTCCGGTTGTACTGGAGGACGTCAGTCGGTGTGGGGCTGATGAGATCATGGGGGCGGCGGAGGCCAATATAAGGCTCATAGTGGACCTCACGAGTAGGTCCACCAACCTAAAGGGGGGCTACGCGTCCAAGATTAAGAGGGCTGCGGGATCCATCAGGGAGATGATGGAGTCCCTGGTAGTCCGCACGGAGGACGAGGAGATCAGGCGGTTGAAGGCCGAAAACGCGCGGCTGCAGCGCGAATTGGGTAACCTGCGTGAGGAGGTTCGCGCCTACAGGCGCGATTTTGAAGAGGCGCGGAAGAAGTCGGCTGAAGGGATTGTGGCAGCACCTACATCGGCCGACTTCATGAAGGAGGTGTCCCAGATGGTGGGCAATATCGTGGACGCACGCATTTTCGGTCTGGAGATGCGTCTCCCTCCTGCCCCACCCTGCCGCCCGCATTTAGCCGGGGATAGCAGGCCGCTGGCGGTAGAAACGAGGGCCGCCATAGCGGCAAAGAAGACGGTGCCAGTGGCCAACTCCGCTAAAGAAGGAGACGTGGGACCCAATTTGCGGGAGTTCCCGGCCCTATCCCATAGCACAAAGGGGAAGGGTAGAGGAAAAGGGAAGGGGAGCAAGCCAGAGTGGACGGCGTTCGGACCCACCACCGCTAATGCAGTGGCCCCTCCAACAGAGAGGGGGCAGAAGAGCAAGTCCCAAGGGAAGGGGAGAAGTGTACGGACGTCGTCTGCCGTAAGGCGGCGAAGAAGCCGGCGGCACCAGCGCCGCCGGCGAAGAATAAC
>JAFELO010000315.1:927929-954830 GCA_017140195.1 Eumaeus atala | reverse complement strand
TCCCTTACAAACCGCACGAAACGCGACAACTTAGCTGCCATTTTGCGAAGGTACCATGTGAGGCTTACAGGTTTGCCATGTCCGTTGATCGTCCGTCCGTCCGCGGTTTAGCTCAAAACAATTGACAATAGAATGTTGTAATTTCACATAACTATGTAAGTTTAACGTGCCGAACAAGTGGTAAAACATGATCTCGAATATTTTTTTTATGGTACCTCCCATAAATCGTCTTCCAAATAGTTTGGGGTACCATTGCATAGGCCTTTAAAAACATTGATGGTATTTCTAAATGGGAAGTTCCTTTTACGATTTAGTAAAATGTTCGTCATTTGCTATGTCTGCTTTCTCGATCTGTCCAAGGCATTCGTTCCTGTTTCCTACGATAGTATGTGGCACCTCTCATTAACATATTCTGTAAGAGGTAGTGCATGACACTACATCTTCCTGTGTAACAGAATTGGGCCGGCACGACCGGGGAGGTCTCTCCTCTCGCTCACTTGATAATGCTTTAAACCGACACCTACGGTGTCGCTTTTCTTGCGGTCTGTGAGTAGCTGGTGGCCCATTGGGGGTGAGGTGAAAAGGAGGGCAACACATCGGCATAATTATGCTGAGGTTTATGGGCGTCGGTAGTCGTAGAAAGGCTCCGATTACTCGTTTGTCCCCCTATACCACGAGCAGTAGCCCTATCGCGCTGTGCTACTACGCCGGTGCGGTGCGGTGTAGCACTAGATACACTCACTTCTTCTTATGTATAGATAAGAACATAGGAATTATGAATTATATAATGTGAGAAAGCATTTGACTTTCTTGACCGTACCATTAAGCTTTGTGAACTGGAACACTATGGGATCAGAGGTCTGGCACATAACTGGTTTAAATCCTATAAAAAAATCAGACCTCAATGTGTCGAAATTTCCCAACTATTTAGGCAATAAGAAAATAGATTTGAGGTCATATTACAAAGATACGGTGTGCCTCAAGGAAGTGTGCTATGTCCTTTACTTTTTCTACTTTATGTTAAAGACCTACCCGATTCGGTACCTTATGCAGATGACACTGCCCTATTGATAAAATCAAAAGATCGCAACAATATAGAAAATGAAGTAAAAAGCACAATTGAAAACGTTATTAACTGGCTGAATAAAAATAACTTGAATATTTCTAAGACAAATGTTGGGCATTTTCAAACAAGTAACAACAAAAAAATAACACAAAATATTTGTATAAAATCTGATGAGAGAATTAGTCAGGAAGTAGATAATATTTATCTATTATTATCCCTAAAAAATATGAATATTCTTTAGGGATAACAATAGATAAATGTTGCAATTGGAAGACACATATAAATCAGCTATGTTCAAAGCTTAATAAATAGTATTCGACAAATAGTTTCGATAAAGCAGCACTTAAGCTTATCACGGACACGCATCATCTCTCTTGAAGTATGGAATTATTATTTGGGAAAAATCTACTGACACACTTCAGCTCTGAAAGCACAGAAACGTTGCATAAAATATTTGTGTAATGCTGATTATATGGACAGTTGTAAGCCACTTTTTAAAAGTCTTAAAATATTACCAATTCCTTGCTTATACATACACGAAATTAGCATTTTTGTCCGTAAGTATCCCCAGGACTTTAAACTAAAAAAAGAAGTAGTTTCACGATTCAGATGTAATAATAATCTATATGTACCCAGACAACGATTAGCTCTTCGGGAAGAAGAACGTTAGTTCGGGAAGAATGTATACCGTTCAGCAATTCGGACCCATAATCATGTACCATTAAGCACTTATAATACGACCGTCACTTCATTTAAAAAATATTTATTTAAATTATTGCTAGAGAAATTATATTATAATGTAAAAGAATTGCTTAATGACAAATTGTAATATAAATTAAAATCGAATTATTGATTTCCCTTTTGAATTAAATGGATAATAATATAATAAAAAGTATAACGTGTTTGTTATATTTTCTTATTTTTAATTAAATAGTGATATTCATTATTGTAATTTCGACATAAAATATAATGTATTAAATTAATAAATTGTAAACATTAATACTATGCAAGATGTATAAAATAAGATTAAGTAGCTAGCTGTTTGCTGCTGTTTGTTTAAGATATTTGCACGTCAAGATCGCAGAATATGTTGGAGACACCCTGCGTTAAACACCTATTTTTATATATATATTCCGGCAGATAAAACTACTTCTTTCTTTCTTTCTTAAAAAAAAAGAAATAAATTTAAATTCAAAGTAAGATTTTGACATTAACCAATTCTCTGAATCTGACATGAGAAAAATTTCCTGCCTGTAAGAGCGGAACAGACGCGTGCTCCAATCTCTCCCATTATCGTCGGCTGAAGCACGTATTGCACGACGCCGACGACGCGATCGCGATAGCAGTAGCTAAGTCCGTCGAAACAAACACACACCATAAACACACACACCTAGTCACGCACCCGCAGTAAAATGCCAATAGGGCCAGGCATCACGACCTGAGCCCGACACACCCTTCGGTCCCCTTGAGTCGGCTGGATGGTTCGTAAATGCAATTCTCCTGCTAGAACCAATACTATTTACACCGCCTCGAACCGGTCGAGGCGTTGAAACCTTACATATAATAACACAGTCATAACGTATGACTGATGAACTCGGGTTAGCATCCGTAAGTTGAGAGCTTCGATTATCTTAGAATAAATAGAGACACGATCCTTAAAAATCTCTGACAATAAATTAAATCTTGATCACGGCTTACGCTGTTTTTCGAGCGTGAATTTCTCGTCAGAGGGAGGGGCGAGGACGGGAAAACAATTAACGAGCTCAATTATCCTTATCCACGTCACGGCATCATAAACGGCATCGTGCGCGCCGCCCCACTAGAGTGGAGAGGGGACCACCTCCCCCTTTTCGATCCCATAATAATCTCTAGACTACTCAACTGGTCAGACACATCGACACCTTTTTTCCCATTATTATACTCCAAAACCATTTTAGGTTTGAGTACTGGTTTACGTCC
Source organism: Eumaeus atala (assembly GCA_017140195.1). NCBI lineage: Eukaryota > Metazoa > Arthropoda > Insecta > Lepidoptera > Lycaenidae > Eumaeus > Eumaeus atala. The sequence continues at coordinate 951,805 of JAFELO010000315.1, read as the reverse complement.
GCTACTCATTATCATTTGCTTTCCATTACATGTAGAAAGAAGCAGAACTTCTCGTTTATCGTACCATTTTAAGACTGTAATATTTCCTTTCTGTATAGCAACAATATCTCCTTTCTTCAATTTACTTCCGGTTACTAGTTGCGGAAGGCCCTTTCGTTTTTTATTCACTGTACCAAGCAAATCAGTACGACGGCTCTTCAAATACGTGGCCAGTGGTACACTGGTATAAAAGTTATCGATAATTATTGATCTACCCTCATCCAGCAGGTTTTCAGCAAGGCGTGCAACTATACTCCCAGATAAATCCAAATCGTAGGCTCTTTGGCTTTGACCACAATACATTTCATACTCCCATACAAAACCATCAACTGTGCACACAGCTTATAAATTTTAACGCCGTATTTGTGGGCTTTCGACGGAAAAGCAAAGGCGGCCGCGAAAATGCACCATCGATTCATCGACCACAATAACACGACCGGGCGTATATATTGCGTGGCCGTTTTTTATGACCAGGTCTAAAAGTGATTTTATTTTATAAAGCCTATCATTACTACTCCTCGGTGCATCATTATCGGCAGAATGCCAACGTTTTAGTAAAATACAGAAACGGTTGTAAGATAATTTGATATTGTGCATGAGAGGATGGAAATATAGTGGATCCTTTTTCCAGTAAGTTTCTAGCGTTGGTAATTTTACTAGTCCCGTAAAAAGTACCACGCCCAAGAATTTTAGCATTTCATGCTCTGTTACCTCAGTCCATCTTTTTATTCTACTAAATTCTTGTGAAGCATTTTCTTTCAGACGTCTGCCGTAAATATTTGTCTGTTCCACCATTAGTTTTATGGCATTATCATCCACAATTTGACGGAATATAGTGTAAATATCTGTGTTCATGTCAAAGTGAACATATTGTCGAGAAAGGCATTTGCGACCAGTAAAAATTTCTGAGCGTATCTCATCAACTTGAAACGACCATTGATTTTCCACTCTGGGATCTCTGGATATATTTGCATGAACGAGCAAGTTAGAATGCTGATCTTCTTGTTGCTGATCATACTCCTGAATAAAATCCCTGATGTCGTCAATAGTCTCATAAATTATAGTTGGTGTGGACTCACGTTCGAAATTCACCGCATCTTCGTCCTCGGAGCCCGAGTGGTCGCTGTTTTCTAAAAAACGGATTATGTTAGCAGCGTTAAAATTACTAGCAGCCATTATGAAAAAAAGTCGTTTAATTAAAATTTTTGATAAATTCTATCCTTCACAATCCTCTTTTCACTGATCCACAAAGCAAGGTAATATACATGCACTGATCTAACATAAACCTGACATGTGACATTGACATTTCATGCCACAGAATAAAAAAAAAGCTAAAAGTTATCGGTTATTCAATTTACACGTCCGTGACTCCTTATGAAGTACCATAATTTTAAATTCACACGCCCATGACTCCTTATGGTGTCATAAATAATTTTTATTGATTTGAACTCAAAAATATTTTTTTTTAACTGATATTAGTATAAATATAAACCTCTATATATTTATTGCCAACAAATAAGAAAATAGTAGGTGGACATACGAATATTTTTTTACTTTTGTACTGGAACAGAGAACGTGTTAAGAACATATAATATTATATGACTGTAACGAGAAGCAACATTTAGGTATATGTGTGTATGTATATATATATATATGTGTATGTATATTTATATATATATATAACAGTATTTAATTTTAATATAGAATTTATTATTCGATCTTATTATTTTGTCATTACTGCTTAATACCATCATTTTGATGAATAGATATTTATTCGTAGCATGTTATTTCGATTTTAACAACTTAATTTAACTACTATAACTTAACATCTTTAATTGAAAATGTATGACATAATATTATTTACTGTTATAGGCAGAATATATTGTGCACTTAAAGGTATTGTAACAAGTATTTTGTACTATATTCTTGCAAATAAAGTTCTATTTATTTCTCTTTGAACATTTTTTTTTAAATATTATAGTGGGACAAATCAGTCATAAACTACTAACGCCCATTAATGTCAGCCAAATAGTACCTTAACGCCTGTTATCCCCGAGGAGGTAGGCGGAAGTGTGCTAGAACATCCACAACTTGTAAGTCCAGAAGATACACTAGAACACTCTCTCTGCCATATTGGGCTGATGCATTTCCGTGACTATTGTCATGGGAATGCATCGGCCAATGTTACCAAACCTAGTGATTATACCAATAAATAATCATGTTAGCATAGTAAATGTAGTGATTGTACTTACTCCTTAAAGACATTTAAGGAATTTCCAACAAATAAGAAAATAAAATCCACTTTTTAAGTTTTTTCATTTATTTTACATTTACACTTCCTACTTAGCCCTCTTGGATTTGATCTTCCTTAGATAGAATTCTAGCTCCTTTCCTTCAAGCACATAGCCATCAGCACGGCCACATTGTCCTGGCCTGCTGGACACACATGCTGTAAAAAAATATATATTAAATTTTCCATCGCTTCACTGATACTGGTGAGCTAATACTCCAGTACAAAATCAGAGTAACTATGACAAGACAATCATCCAAATGCTAGATAGTTCCCAAAACGGTACCCATCCGTGTTGCAGTCTCAAAGCTTCTCAATATCATCACCTTAAAATATCTTAATTACATTCATAACATATTGATAAACTTTTGATCTCTTAAACTTTAAAATGTAGGCAGAGAAAGGCTCACAATGATGCTGAAATAATCTATTACATATTTTGATGCAGGCTTGTAACAAAAAAATTGTTACCTAATAAACGACCAGTGTGGAATTGCTCTTCCAAAGCAGCTTCTACTTTAGAAAGGCGTTGCCTTGCCAAGTACTTCTTTGCTGTCTTCTTACTGCGTTTCTTATTAATAATCGCTTCTTCAGCTTCAGTCTACAAATAAATGAATAGTAGTATAAATGAATTGCTATAATTTTCCATAACTTAATATAGACTACATCAGATATGGCAAATATGTAATCAAAGATATATCATATGACACGCAAACCATATCATCATATAGTATACACAAGATGCAGGTAGGATGCACACTACAATCATCTAAAACAGAATACTTAACATAAAAGTATTATTAAAGGGCTATGCCATTTAAATGAATATAGTAATTTTCTTGAGTCCTTTTGTTATTATGGTACCCCTAAACCTACAACAGAATTTGAAATTAACATTAATTTTAATCAAGAAAAAGTTAAAATAAATTTTGTTTTTATTTGAATTCTTTGGGAATCAGTTTGAACCCTCCTCAGTAATTAAGCCTCTGCCTACTTTGACTAAATGTCCAAAAAACCTATTTCAACAAAAACAAAATCCTCAGTTTATTTAACAACCATATGTCCTATAAGAAAAATGTACAAGTAAAGTTAGTTAAAAAAATTCATTCAGAAATGTACACTATTCTACTAGATGCAATGTTTTTATACATGTTTTATTATTCTTTCAAACAAGAACTTAGCACAGTTTTGGCTGAAGTTTCATCCTAAGTAGGAATACCATCCTCTACATCTGGCATTACTAGAGTACTTAAGAATACTATAGTCCTTATTGTCAGAACTTGAAACTAATTTCATCAAAACTATGATGAAAAATAATTGTGTATGGATAACTCACCAATTTAGCGCCCTTCTTCCTGCCAAGTGGCAGAAGATAATGAGACTCGTACCATTGTCTGAATGGGGTAGCATCTACTACAACAATGGCATTCTTCACCAGAGTCTTTGTACGCACCAGCTCATTGTTAGAAGCATTGTACACCACATCAATAATTCTGGTTTTGCGTGTGGAACCTGAAAAATAAATATTTTAATTGAATACGATTTGCTATCATAAATAATTATTCCAAAACTATGGGTTCAGCACCATAGGTAAATACTTTGAATGAAATAAAATTAACTTACATTCAGAACCCCAAGAGAAGTTTCCTCCATCAAGGCGGAGTGCGCGGTATTTGAGATTTCCACCACGAGCACGCACTGGATGGATACGTTGGGGTCCAAGCTGAAGTAATAAACGAGATACGTAAATTGCATGGATAAAACCGAAGAGTAATATAACAATATAGGTTGGAACATGGAACATACCTTGGTGTTGGCTGCCGGGCGACCTAACTCATACTTCCTCTTCTTACGAATGGGCGCTCTCTTGCCGCCTGTAGCCCTTCGTTTATGCCAGTGATCCCGACTGATACCTGAATGTTAAAGCCATTAAAACACAGATTGTCTATCAATATATTTCTACTAAGTCTATCAACATATGACATGAAACACTAAATAACGGAGATGTTAACAAAATAAAGTTAAATTATACACACGCGAACACTGCACGGGATTTTAGAAAACTTAAATATATATAAAATTTATCAAACGCAATCGATGAACGTGGATAATTTTCAAATTTTAAAGGAAGCACTCACCCATCTTTCCTGGGTCAAAAAGAAAAGAACTGTTTACTACTTGACAGCTTAACTTCTACAGAATACATATACTATGATTTTTTGTCTATGCCAAAATTCTGAAACTTGTGTTTTTTTTATGAATTTTAATTTATTCATGCATATGTAATGTTAAACATAAATAGGAGCCTTTTTCGGAATACCACTCTAAAACATAATATTTATCTAACACATAATTTTACGATACGCTTGTCATTTTATTTCTATTAATCACAATAATTATTTGTATAAGACGCAGTTTATTCTTCTTATTATATTAGGTTCTTACATATGAAATTGGCGTTTTCGTACTGGACACATTAATCACGCATTTCTCCTCTTTGCTAAGGAATTCCAAATTCAAATTTGTACAGCTATTTACTCATGTATTTGTGCTGTGATAACCGTCATTCATTTGTTTTTATTTTATTTGTTTCTGTTTGCGTCACTCGATTAACAAACTGGAAACTTAAAATATCGTACTATTTTGGAGTATGTGTTCCGCCGTGAAACTAGTACTGCGGAAACGACTCGAAGGGTGAATGATGTGTATTGCGGTCGTATTGCAAAAGAAAACACAGTACTCGTTTTGTTCAAAGGTTTTCGTTCCGAAAATTTCGACTTGCAGAACAGGCCCCGTGGACGGCCTGAGGACAAAGTAGATAATGAAGAGTTGAAGTGGAATACTGTGGAAGCGAATCCATCGCAAACCACGTCCAAGTTAGCTGCAGGCTGCGATGTTAGTGATAAAACTGTTTTCACCTCACGAATTTGCTGAAGTAAACCGGCAAATGCGCATCTACTGCTACATTATTTTTAAGGTGTTTTAAACCGAATCGTAAAGAATCCATTTTTCACAGGTGACGACCTGTGATGAAAAATGGATTCTTTACGATAATCGGAAGCGCTCAGCTCAATGGTTGGATCCTGGCCAGCCAGCCAAATCCGGACCCAAGCGAAAATGAACCGTAAAAAGTTACTTGTGGGGGGGGGGGTTTGGTGGACTAGTGCCGCTATAGTTCATAGCAATTTTCTCAAATCTGACCAGACTATTACGGCTAATGTTTATTGTTAGCAATTACAAACAATGATGGCAAAGCTAGCGGCTAAACTGCTGGACAATCACTCCATGCCACTTCTGCTTCACAACACTGCGCAACAGACGACAAGCTTCAATTGGAAAATCTAAGACATCCTCCGTTCTCCACCTTTTCGAAATTTGGATAATTTCTTGCAAGGGAAAAAATAAACTGCGATGGGGCAGTCCAAATCCTTCGAAGATTTTATTGATTCCAGTCCGACTGGTTTTTTAGTTAAGGGATCATTGAGCTACCTATTAGATGGCAAGAGTGCACATAAAACAATTGTTTATACATGGATTAATGAAATATATTAAAACATATTCGACTTTTTTGTTCCTTCCATACAAAGCGCCAATTTCATATGTAAGAACCCAAAAGTATCGTACTACCTTCTGATATGTCATGTGCCAGTAACTCTATGTGAAAATTTAGATATTATTTCACTACCTTTAATTTTGGCAGTAGAACATAGACTGACACTATTTATTGCTATAGGTGATATAAGTGTAAGTATATAAGACAGGAAAGAGCTTTAATAGAACCTCTATTTAAAGTTCTTTCCTGTCGTTAAGTAACAAGGAAGCATCGGCATAATAATTATGCTGGTGTTCATGGGCGTCGGTAGTCGTAGAAATGCTCCGATTTCTCGTTTGTCCCCCTATACTATAAAAAAACTATTTTGTTGTTTCTTCTGGATGATAAATAAATAAAGCAGAATGTCTGCTATGGAGGCCATCGCTATCGAGATTGGTCAAATACGCACTCACTAACCAGTACATACATATGTTGGTTTTCGATACTGCGGAAACAATGACGTTCAAAATGTACTTTTTGCTGTTCCGCAAACAACGACCGCGCTCTTTCTAGTAATGTTTTTCAAATACTAAAACTTTAGCTTTTTCTTCACATTCATTTGTAAGCCCATAGTCTCACAGTCATTTTTCGTAATTGTGATTAGCGTTCAGGTGGTGTTGAGCCAAAAAGTGCTGCCACCCATTCCCATTCCTACGTTCAAAGACCTCAATCTTTGGCGAAATTTATCTGAATATAGAATAAACAAGTGAACACAATCCTACCTAACGCCAATATTATGCACTAAACTAGCGCTATACGTTTCCATCCACCCGCACACATGCTTTACAATCAAAATATATGAATAGCAAATGGTCCCGTGGCTCCAATCCATCTATTAAAATCACCACACATAATAGTTCTTACATTAGCTTCTACGAAATCCAGAATATCTTACACAATCCCATATCTTTTCCAGGGTTCCAGCTTTCCAGTTCCAGAGTGACCCAAGTGTTGAGTCAACTATACCATAATCTTTCACACCAGGGACTAAGTGAGGATAGAAGAGTTGCAATCTTAGTAGACTGGCGGGGCTTTCGACGAGCACGCTTCTGGCCAAATCCCCGTAAAGGTTTTTTTTCTTTTTTTAATGTGTTTTTTATATTTGTCATTAGCCCAAGTGGAACGGGTCGTAATGAGTTTTGTCATTGACATGCTTGGAAACATCAAAATTTGTAAAAAAAATAGGTAAAATATTAGATTATTATTTATTTCATTTCTGAAAAGAAGTAGTAGATATGTTTAAACTGATAATACTGTGAACGATTTCATATTTTATTATATTATTAATAAGAAATAAATGATAAATAAACATTTATATGAGATGGGTATTGCTTGTACCTGCTAATTGCCACTTTTAAAATTTATAAATTCCACAATACACATTGAGTACTTAATCTGCAGAAATTTATTTCACACAACGTAATTATAAGGCTCTTTTAAATTATGTCAATGCCCACTTTGACCTACGGTGTCCCCATGATCCTGATACAACCACATTGGCGGCCGGACAGCGTCGTGGTGGAGTGACACGGCTTAAAATACATTTTGGACGTTTTTGCATAGAGACATATACATAGGCAGGCCTATTTATTTATTTTTAAATGCACCAGACAATAAAACGCTATCATTGTTAGTAATAACTTAAAAACTACGTTACTATAATAATAATGTTAAGAAGCGTACAATTAATACAATTAAGACCCGACTGTTCCCAAATGAACCCTATGAACAAATCTACAGTGATTCAAGTAGAAACATTCAAGTCTGACGGCCAACATAGCCAGATCGTGGTGGGGCTTGCCCGCATCCTGCAGCATCGCATCGAGGCGCAACTCTTGTCGATGGTCGCATAGAAGCTATCCACCCGCGCCTCCGCGAACATCCCCGATGCACTGCAGAAACAGGACACGGAACGGGTTATTATATTGGAACGAGCATTCTTCTTAGTTGTACTATTGATTAATATTAAATTGATCGGTATTTTAAGTTCCTTACAACATATATATGTTATACATATCTAGATAAAGTACACACCTAATACATGCTATTCATGTACGTGTGTAGTAGGTTAAAGTATCTGTTGTCTGTATTGTGTAGTTGCACGCAACAGATACAGTAGGTACACTTGTCTTTTTATTACAATCTTTTTAACTTCTACCTTTTCCAGCAACTTAAAAAGGCATTGAGTATTTAGTATCGATGTAATCAGTCAAAAATATCGATATAGTGTTTTCTTTCAGCATCCCTATAGTTGACGCCACCGGTCTTTGACTTGACACGAAGTGAGCAAACCAATTTAGAAATCTTGTTTCCCCATAATTCTAACAAATAGCGAGTGGACTGAAGAAGTAATCGGTATTAAAAGATTTAACTGTTGTTACAAATATTAATTTCAAGGAACGTTAATTTATGCTACAGTTGAAGTAAACTCCACCATGTCTTCCGATTTTTACATTAGATACTACGTGGGTCACAAAGGTAAATTTGGACACGAATTTTTAGAGTTTGAGTTTCGGCCTGACGGTAAACTACGATATGCTAATAATTCAAACTATAAAAATGATACGATGATTCGTAAAGAAGCGTATGTTCACCCATGCGTAATGGATGAATTAAAGAGGGTTATTGTTGATTCTGAAATTATGCACGAAGATGATCGTTTGTGGCCACAGCCAGATCGTGTTGGTAGACAAGTAAGTAATATTGTTAAAAATATATTGTATTTATTATAGATGTTCATTAAGGTTATCCTAACAGATGAACCTACTCAGTCTGCGTTTTAAGCACAAAGAATTGCGTTGGCACGTAACTGGAATAGAAGCAATAAATTGTAGTTGAGTAAAAGTCAAAACACAGTGTAGGACTGAGGTGTAGCAATAAGGGTACTATGGGATGGGGACTTGGAAAATTTTCGAGAAAAATTTCATGCCATAACAAACCCCCCTTTTTTATGGCTCACCGTACAGATAATATATATCCGAATATTTTTTACCTACAATTTTTTTTCTAATTACGAAGATATTGAGCTCTAAAATTCTTCATACAAACACTTAGAATATTTTTTCTTACATTAACATCCTACTTTTATGTACTAGTCACATAGGGTTTGGCATGAGGAAAAAAGTTAGTCATATGAAGTTTAGTCCTGCGGGCTGCTTTTCCAGAGTAACACAAGACTGGAGTTCCAAAACACTTATTTTTCGTAAAGACACATTCAGAATATTTTTTGTGAAAAATATTGTCTCACATAGCACCCTATTTTTATTCAGCCAAACTTCTTGAGGCAGGCAGCCCTATCAGTCTAACTGTATCTAACCCGAGGACTTGGCAAGTTACAATACTTGTGTGTTTAGATTATATTACTGTGCCAATACCAACTACAATTGACAAACCCATGGTTTCTAAATAAGAATGGCCTAAGTTGCTGCTGACCAACTGTAGAAAAAAAATATCTGATATTGTATTGATATAGTAATTGTGTGAAATCACACTTTGTACATGCATTTGTAAATTAATATTAATATTAGCCTTTATAGCATATACTGTTATAAATTATGTTACATCTAAAACTATGTTAATACAGTAATCATCTGGGTGCCTTATGGCTAAGGATTTCTATTTATTTGACGGGGGGAAACAGCCTTGGGGGTCCAGTGGTGTGTGGGGCTCGCGCCACATCATAGTGCAGAATAACCCACAAAAACCACTGGGAGTGCCCACAAAAACCACCTTTGGTGAGGTGCCCTGGAGCAACAAATCATCATGGCACCTCGACGGCTAGTCATCCCCCTAAGGGACCGACACCACCACCACAGTCTTGTCACTCTTCTATGTCTAATGCCACTCTATTCCAGATCCTGCCAGCCATTTCCACTATTTCATCATTCTAACACTTAAACTACCTCTAGTCCTTTTTCATCCTTTTGGGTACCAAGTTGTGATAATTTTGCTCCACTTGTCAGGTCCTCTTATGACATGTCCTGCCCATTTCCACTTGAGATGTTTAACTTTAAATGTGACATCAGCTATTTTTGTTTTTCCCTCAGTTTTTCATTGGTTATGCTTCTTTCCCTGGCTTGCTGGTTTACTTTTAGTGGTGACAGAGGGTCTCCCTGTTGGGGATGTTGTATTCTTTGCATTTTTCGAATATTACTCAGTGCCAGTGCAGTTGCTAATAATATTAGTCAGTTTACTGAAGATCTCTAGTACACTTTGTTCTGACAGTGTGTGTGTTTCTTTACTTTGTTTATTTCTTCTCGCCATTTTTTATCTATTGACTGCAGCAGATACTTGAGTTTCCTTGTAGGTTTTAGTGTAAATGTTCTCAAGGGAGTTCTGACCATACAGTGGTTAGTGTTGAAGTTCATTCTCTTGATCATGCTGCAGTCTTCAAATGAGTTACTATGATTCGTTTGTATAATGTCCATTAGGTGATATCCAGGTCCAATGATTCTTTGTATTATTTTTAAATTTTGTGTTTAGAATCACTAGTTGATTTTCAAAAACTGAGCCTACAAGTTTCTGACCATGATTTGTCCTCTTCCCTGTACACTATGGACCCATTATATTTACTTTTCCCTATTTGAGTATTAAACTTGCCCGCATAAGAGTTGTTGAATTTAGATCAATTACCATATTGTCTTGTTTATCAGACATCCTCAATGACCAGTTCAGACAATTGTTCGGTGGGGAGTATATTTGCACTCGATAGGTGGTAGTAATATTTTCAGAACTGCTATTTGTTTCAATACACCATACAATTTGATATGTTTTTTCATGTGCCTGTGGATCATGAAACCAACTCCATATTGGCCTGGTGTCTCTCCATTTGGAAAATAATCACTACCAAATGTTAAAGAAAAAAAATTTTGTTACAAACTTAGAACTATCCAATGTACATTTATTCATACAAACTAATTCAAATTTGTTTAATATTGTTTACAGGAATTAGAAATAGTCATTGGTGAAGAACATATATCTTTTACAACATCTAAGACGGGATCTCTTGTTGATGTGAATCAATCTCGTGATCCAGAAGGTTTACGCTGTTTTTACTACCTAGTGCAAGACCTGAAATGCTTAGTATTCTCACTCATTGGTCTGCATTTCAAAATAAAACCTATATAGGTATTTTTAAATAATTATAAACGTCTTTTACTTACCCCCTTAGTTTACTCTTAACAAAGTTCCTACCCCTTCCAATAACATGATTTTTCCAACATGATAATTACAAATTATCAAGATTTTCCATTGTGGCAATTGTTAAATCAAATTGCCACATGTAATTGTCTACTTTTGTGACCAGCCGAGGGATCTGTGCTTTTATTTGGAAAATAAACAATTTTCTTGTAATTTTTATCTTCTGGGATGTGTCTACTGGCCTTAACATCCATGCAACCATACAGATGCAGTCCAAACAACTGTCCAGGCTTGCATATTTGAAAAGCAATTCAATTGCTAATATAATAGCTTGATATGGGTTAATATGCAGCTGCCTACAGGAAGAAAAGGAGCAATGAGAGATTTTAAGATAGATCTGAAGTATGTGATGTCAAGCAAATGAAGATATTCGATAACATAATCTGTAGTATCTACCAATTACTTTGTGAAGATGTATTATAATTTTTTTTTATAAAGAATTAAAATAAAAAACTATTTAATTTTTGCTATATGACAGACATGAGTCTTAGGTTATTCTATCATCTGTCTTCAAATCATGTATATCAATATGTAAGTTTAGTACGTAAAACGTACTAAACTTACATATTGGGTTACATAACTGAGTGGCAAAAAACGGAACTTATAATTTCGTCATGTAAATCTGTTCGTCCATACATAACAGACCTTTTTCTTTTCTTCAGACAGAGATTATAAGTTCTAAATATTTGAAAGGTAAATTTATTTTATAACCCGCAACAAATTTATGTATGATTTTTTTAAATAAAATTACCACGCCATACAGATAATCTTTTTTCGAGAGCGTAGTATGTGGTGTCATTAGGTAGGTCTTGCTGAATAGGATGGAGATTTCTAAAAAAAGTTTGTTTCTTGTCTTTTAAGATGTAAACAGTGTCATCGTCCCCAAGGAACCATGTCAGCCCGATACAGCTGCAACGCAGAAACATCTTTTTTTACGTGTCTTAGTATCTTTAAGTACATAATGGCCCTGTGGCGGGATAGAGGATAACGAGTGACATCACATGACAACAAATGTTTATGGGCGTCGGTAGTCCTCAAAAGGCTCAGATTTCTCATTTGTTCCCTATACTATAAAAAATAAATTGCTGCCTTGTGGTAAGCGTGAGCGCGAATGAGTTCCAATCAAAGTCGTGTTATCTCTAAGCGGTATTCTTTACCCAGGCACCTATTCGTTCTGCGTTTATATCACATAATACGTAGCATAATCACCATATTAACTTCAAACTGCATTAAAAGGATTCCTCCTTTCGAAGTTAGGAAAAATGTGTGTAGGAAGGCCTGTGAGCTGCCAAGGGTGCTCTCTACGTTCAGTCAGTTGTCGGTGTTAGACCACAGATTACAAACGTTAGACTACCGTCTAACACCCAAGTCTTAAATACATGAGACACACAGAGCCTGTTAAGCCGTCGGTCCTGCGCCTTATTAACAGTTTGTGACGGACTACCGTTTCATCAGGCGGTTAGTTAGCCTACTCTACTTGACTAGGGTTGTCACATTTATTTAAGTTGTATACTATTTACGTGTTATCACAGCACTAGGTTTTTGTTTGCGGAATGAGCTATTCCTGTAGGTAGGTTGGTTTATTTAAATTATTACCAAATTCATGAATGTGTTCAAATAAAATAAAATATGTTTTTAAAAGAAAATATTTAATTTGAACATAAATTTTGATATATATATATTGTAAAATGTTTGCAGGAACGCATGGGCTGGGTATCGTCCAAACTGATATTATAAAGAGGATACATTTGATTGTTTGTTTGTTTGTTTGCACTGAATAGGCTACGAAAGTACTGGACCGATTTGAAAAAATATTTTAACTTATCTCTCATGAACATAGACTACATAACACATATGAAAACTTCAGTAATGACACCAAACATGTGAACAAAACATCAAAGCAAATCTTCTTCTTCTTCTCTTTTGTTAGAAAGGGCAATCGGCCGTCATAGGCTAACAGCCATTGCTGCCAATGTCCAAGTTGACAAGAGATCTGATTTTCAAGATGGATCGGTTTCAAACTTATGCCAAAGTGATGAGATTATAATATCTTGTTTGAATGTAGATAATCTAAAAAGGACAAACGAAAACGTTAGAGGACATACACAAACATACACAAAAAAGAGACAATTTACAATTTAATGTTGTTTGAGCGGATGTAATGACATAGAAAAGAATAAAAGCTTATAGTTATTAGAAGACATATATAGTAAGGTTAATAGGAATGTTCCTAGGGAGGATGGTGTACAAAGAAACTCTGCGGCTTGGGCAATTGAAAAGGATATGGTCTGTTGAACCCTCCTCAAGTCCACAGTCACACAAAGGAGATTGTATAATTCCTTATCTATTTAAATGTAGGGGAGTACACAAGTGGCCTATATGTAACCTGCACATAATCGACGTTGTTTGTTTATCTGTGAGTCGGAAACGAAAAAACCAAGGTTTAGAAGGAATATGAGGTTGGATATCATAAAAATAGCGGCCTTTAACCCTGCTACTATTAGACCAATTTGTTTGCCACTGCTTAACAAGATCTAGTTTTGGATAGTTCAAGAGATCGTGTAAAAAACTTATATTATGATCTAGGCAGCCATTTGATAAGGCGTCTTTTGCAAATTGATACACAATTTCATTGCCGAGAATACCATTATGACAAGGTAACTAGGCTAATACAACCTCAATGTTAATAGAAAAACATTTGTAAAGAATTTCTTTTAATTCAAAAATAATAGGAAGTTTAGGATTAGAAACAAACTTGTTTGTGCCGATGGCTTAGAGAGTACTCAATGAGTCCGTGAAAATTGTGAAAATTATGGTTTTGATTAGGTGGTGACATTCTATAAATTTAACTGCCTCTAGAATAGCTATGGACTCGCCAGTGAAAACAGATGATGACATAGGACATTTAAAACTAAGGAGAGTATCAAATTAGAGGGGATCCAAACTGCCGAACCCACATGGCCCTCTAGTGAAAGTTTGGAGGCATCTGTGTATATAGGAAGCCAATCACTCCAATCCTTCTCTATACTACCATTAAAAATTTAATTGGAACCTAAATCATTTTTGGACACGCCAAAATTTTATAGAATCCAAGGACGATACAACAAAACGTGCCGTGTGAAAAATTGGAAAACGGGAACATGTGAAATAGGGGTTCGGAAGATTAGTTAATTTTTGAAAACTAGGGGGATTTAGTTTATGCCAATATTTATTATTATCAGTCAAATTTTGAAGTTTTGGTAGAAGAGGATGATCAGAACGACCAGAAATTCTAAATGTATATCTATCTGATAAAAATTATCTGCGTAAAACAATGGAGAGACGAGGGCTTCTACCTGGAAAGCATTCGTAGGGGAATATTTTATGGCGGTTAGTATTATGCGTAAGCATTGATATTGTGTTTTATCTACTTTTCCTAGAGAAACCTTGCTACATGGGTCTAAGAAAAACAACCATAATCAATTACGCCTCGGACAATGGCATTGTAAAGTAATTTTTGAGATAAAGGATGAGCCCCCCACCAAATATCCAAAAGGCATCTAAGAATGTTAATATTAGACTGGCACTTTTGGACAATATGATTGATGTGTGGAGTACCAGACAATTTAGAGTCGAAATAATTCCTAAGAATTTCACCTTATTTCTGATTGGAATTGGATGGTCCTGGAACACTATGTCAATATGAGGGATAAATAATTCTTCTTCTCGTAAACATTACTACCGAGCTCTTAGGAGGAGAAAGCGACATGTAAGCCACTATTCTAGGTAAAATAAAGCTTGATTTATGTTATTTTGAAGAATGCCAATGTTTGAAGATGATGAATATACGACGTCATCGGCATACTGTAGAATGTTGCAAAAGGGAGTAACTGACTGCTCAAGATCAGAATTGTAGATGGTATGTAAATGTATATAACAAGGGGCTGAGGACCGAGCCTTGAGGAAGACCTTTCCATACACGTCTCAAAGACGAAAGACCTACATAACGGATCTCTATTGTTCTGTACATGAGTGAGCTGCAGATGAAATTACACAGTTACTCTGGGATGTTCTACATCTAAGAACACACCAATGAGGAATTCATTCTTAGAAAATGCTATGCGGATGTCAGTGGAAAGGATGACTAAGCTATCACTAGTACTCAAACCTTTTCTGAATCCAAATTGGGACTTAGCCAGCAAGTCATTACTTTCCACGAACCAATCAAAGGATAACCAATTAGTACTTCCTATACTCAAGTCTGGAAAAGGATCTTTACCAGACTTGAGTATAGGAAGTACTAATTGGTTTTTCCATGAAGGAGGAACATGACCCAATTGAAAAAAAATATTAAGGAGATATAGAATGATTTTGAAGCAGAGCCAGATTTTGTGATAAAGACGTAAGGAATGCCATCTAGACCAGCAGAAGTATTTCTAAGGATATTCAACGCGGAAAGAAGTTCTGACATTGAAAATCCTCGAATCTGTTACATGCAGTACTTTCCTTACTAAAAAGGCACGGCGAAATCGTTTATTTTGTCCCCATAATAAAACTGCAGGGGTACGTGGACTAATAGAATTACAGAAGGATGACCACCCTAATCTCTTCTTTTTTTTTAAAAGACGCTTTGCCAAGGCTGTCATTCTTTTAACGACAAGGAAATTATCCATTTTCATAAACAAACAATATGTTTCCTCAGCTTTTTTCCTATGGTGAATCATGTCACTACATTCCGCATCCCACCAAGGTGGAGAAGGTTTAAATGGGGAATGTTTTTTGAGTGGGATGTTTTTATCTGCTGAAGACGACAGACATGAAATGAAATTATCATAACAGACCTCTAAATTTCCGATATTAATGATAGGCAAAGAACTCACACTAGAATCACAATCAGTTGCAAACAGATCCCATTTTGCTTTTGACAGTTGATATTTTAAAAGAGGAGTTTTATTGAAAGTATTGAAAGAAATCGAAGGATTTGTAATAAGGATAGGAAGATGATCACTACCACTCGAATAATGTAAAACTCTCCGATCTAAAGGAGAGCTAAGATTTGGGGAGCAGAAGGATAAGTCTACTGCACTAGGGTTCTGATCAGGGCGGGTCCTACGAGTAGGAATACCATCATTTAATAAACACATATATAGATTGTCAATAATATCCACCAAATCACAACCAAAGGAGTCATAATGTGCACTACCCCATATAAGGTGTTGGCAGTTAAAATCCCCTAAAATTAGGAACTTACCAGATAGGGAAGAAAAAAGAGGAACTAAATCACTAGATTGGACTACAGAGGGATTCATTCAGGAGTACAGAGGCATCCTGAATTAAGGCAGCAACAGCATTAATACCAGAAGGAATTTCTGGAAGAGACAAACGTGAAAAAGGAAGGCCTGATCTTATGATTAAACCACACCTGCATAACCATCAGCTCTGTCATCTCGGAGATATGAAAAGCCCCTTGTCTGAAACTGGGAATTGGGAAGCAGCAATGTCTCCGAAACAGCAAGTACCAGTGCATTATGCAGATTATAAAAAAAAAATTCATGAACTTTAGGACGAACACTTTGTGAATTCCATTGGATTAGTGGGAACTTGAATAACTGACATGAGGCGAATAACTTTATTGGCAACGTGGTCGGGTAAAGGGAAATCGTTCATTTTTGAAAGCCCATTAATAAGTAGATCAATTAGGTTCAGCATAAGGTTGTCCCCAGACTCCTTTATCCTGTGAAGGGCAGTCCCGTGGGCAGAAGAGGGGGGATCTCGTTGAGCTATGATGGCCTCATGAGCTCTACGGTCGTATCCATGAGAGGAAGCTGGTTTTCGAGATTTAGGAGAAGAAATTATTGTACGGCGGTAAGATTGGGAAGGTTGGGAAGGCTCTAAGTGATCTAAGGTCAAGGGTACTTGGGATCTGGGAGGAGGAGAGAAAATAGTACGAGCAATATCAAAATATGCTCGGTTTATTGAAATATTTTCTTGGGCCATGGTGGATTTGATAGATTTCTGTCTGTTATGTTCAGGACAACACTTATCTATGGAGAAGTGTGAACCTTCACAGTTTGAACACTTGGCTTCAAGTGAAGTGACATTACATACCTGTATGTTCTTTGGCACATTTGTAACACTTTGGCTTTGATCGCCATTTGTCAGCTACATGACCAAAACAACAGTAGCTGAGGCACTGGATTGTGGGGAATTGGTACAGTTTACAAATTTACACTTAGAACGGATTAGAAGCCATTAGCGCATATATTCGGTAGTAAAAGCGGTTTTCTAACAATAGCTGCGTCTAGATGGGCCGTATTATTGACCGGCTACAACTATGACATACAGTCCTCAAAGAAAAATTGTGCCGATGCCTTGTCATGGTTTCCTTCGGAATCTGCTCGTAATTTAACAAAAAAACCCAGTACTTACGTCCTTTTCGTCGAAGAATTTCTACCGACTAGGAGCGACGATATGAAAAAGGCCACCGTAGACGAAACACTTTTAATTTAGTAGGGTTATATTTTATATTCAATCAGAATGGCCGGCGGTGTGTCCAGGAGAGCAGTTGAAAACATATAATGTCAGACGAAATTGACTATGTGTAGATTGCGGGTGTATTGTGGTGCTACCGTATTATAATACCAAATGTATTGCGAGATAAAATTTTAAAGCAATTACACAGCAGTCACTTAGGAATGGTAAAAATGAAATCATTAATGGCTGAATATAGACGCCGATATAGAAAGCGTACGTCGACAATGCGAAACATGTGCGGCCATGGCCGATACGCTGCCGCTGTCATGTCATGCCATGACCGCGGCGGCGCCACAGCCATGGTATTGCCATAGTTGGGGTTGTCCCGCACTACATGACAACCGCACCAACTTTGGGACAGTGCAACGGGGTGAGGTTCCCATCCGCGCCCTTACTGCCCCGTACGCCAAAGCGCCCTCACCTGTAGCACTTTCGTCGGCTCTTCTTGCAAGAGGGGTACAAAGAGCGATCCTCCGACCGCTCTTCTTATAAGAAGGTAGCCAAGAGCTTCCACCTCGGTACAATTTACTTCGCCTGTGTTCAGCCCAGGCTACTAAGAAATTCGCAATTCGCCTGTGTTCAGCCCAGGCTACTAAGAATCGCATCGGCCCGACCGACTATGGCGGACGGATTGTGAAGGATGATTGTAGTCTTTTCTAAATCTGAAAATATCGACGATAGCCAATGGGATAATCAGAGTCTTTTGTAAAAATTGTACATTGTAATTCTTTTTCTACTCCTTGTCCATGTTTACGAAATTATTTTGAGCAAAACTTTGTAACCGAATGCTGAGTTTTCATAGCACTAATGATAAAGATTGCGTCTTGTATGAGATCAAGGCGCAAATATTTTTCAGTTAGTAATTAACAAGATATGTTAATTTTGGGCGACCCGACAAAGATTTAGGAGACGGAACACCGTGTGGTGATGTCGGTTCGAGTCCGACATGACCACCTCCGTAATTGCCTTGTAGAGTTATACGATACACGGGGCCTCCACACATAAAAAGGGTGATTATTTCAATATTATAAGTATAGCTTTTTTTTTTTAAATTAAATCTCAATTAAAATGTACAACATGCATTTTTATTACACGCTCCCTCTTTCATTCATTTTATATTCATTTATATGGATAATTAAATAAACATTATATGCCAAAGTATTATTGAATTACGAAAATATAAAAATCATATATTCTTGGTAATGATGATTTAATGTCAAGGTAATGACAACAAACAAATATGTGACGTCTGTCGTGACAGCTATAATAGTACCAGTTGTCAATAATTTCTACAGCGAAATAAGCATGTTGTAGTATGATAAGAATTTACTTTGATATTTTTTTACAACTTTGGTTACATCCTCAAAGTATTTATAAAGATCAAAGCTGAGGATTGTAACGGTAAAAGAATTTTTCAAATTGGTCCAGTGGTTTCGGGGCCTATTAAATATTCAATGAATGAATAAAATCAAATATATATTATAAGTTATCAATTATAATCAAACTATTTAAATTGGTCAAGCGAAAAAAAAGTTTCATATCTTCGCGTAGTAAGTTCGCACGTACTACTAAATTCCTACGAAATAGGCACGCGATGATATGTTGAAAAATAATAAGTACTAAGTCGCGGGTGCACTGGCGAAACTGCACGTACGCGTCTCATTTAGTTAAGATCTACAACTGCGTTACACTGGGCTGAACAAATGTCTGTCATTCCTGGGTGAATACATATAAAGATGGAATAATAACTAAAATTATCGTATCGTATTTACTAGACCGCATTAGAATCATGACTTGAAGTTATCAATCGCTGCAACGTACCTCTCGTGTTCGCATGCACCTTCATAGTGACGGCTTCTTTGATCTTGGACACGGTGCATTTGTATGCAACAGTTTTCAAATTTTTTTTAGATTCACCAATGATTTCCTACCGGAAGGATGTTCGTGATATTTGATATCTTTTATAACTCTAAATATTTATATATGAAATATCACAAATACAGAAAAAACGTGAAGCAGATAGCTGTAATTATAATACTTGAAGCGGGCAGCACTAACTGAAGGTGCTGCGCTTCTGTAGGCATATAACTCGAGGACATTGTTCGATTATATCTATGTGTACATGTAAGTAGGGGTCACCTTAAAAAACTTTGTCTTAATTTATCTATGTGAAAACTTAGATTGAACCATCGTTCTATGGAAAAAAAATACATATTTTGTGTCCTCAATTCACACATACTTTCATAAAAATGAAACTTGAAGAAAAACAATAAAAAAGTAAAATAATAAATTACCTATATCAGTCGTGGTAAGTCAGTCAAGCAGTAATGTCTCCAAGTACAGTACTACAACTAGAGCTACTCTAGTTCAAAACCGTCACGTGTATCGGGTGGGAGTTGTGTTGTGATTGGTTCTTTGGATGGACGCATGCGTAGCTAACCCCTCCACATTTCACACATCGCTACAGTTATGTGCCGGGACCATAGAGTTATTACAAATAGGGAAGGGATGCCATAGCACGTTATATTTTGACGGCTAGAGGCAATTTCGCATGCGCATTGCGTATAGAGAATTGAATGAAATAAGAACATAGTGAGCACACAGCTACATGAGTTGTTTTTTCGACAGACACGGCTTTGTTTAGACTGGCTTCACTTTGCTATCAATATATCTAAATATATTATCAATGCTATTGGCCGGGCCTATATATGCCCTAAATCTAAGAGTATGTATAAATTTGATACTTCGTCCTAGCTCTAAATATAATACCCTCTTTTTGGAGCAGTCGGGTTAAAGCAGACATTAACATATTTCCTTAACATATTATTGCAGTCAAGTATATCCAAATAATGTTTTGTAAAAAATTTGAATTTTGGTATGATTTAGAATTTTAGATATTAGTGTTTAGTAAGTACTCAAAGTTGCAAAACGCATTCACACAATTGTACTTCATTTTACGTGGTATGCGTCAAAATATCAATGTATAAAAATAATTCAATAGAAAATGTATTCACATAATTTATAATTTATTTCAAGAATATTACTTCTATTCTTCATTAGGTAAAATAAAAAACACAATATTTATTTTTTTATATTTTATTTATACTTTATGCAGGTATAAAACTGTATTCAGTGACAATAATTCAAAATTGTGTTGTTCTTTTTTATAGCAATAATATTGTGGGAAAAAGATGCCGAAAATAATCTATTGCATAGATCTTTTATTAATTAGATAACATCTGAAATGAAACGTTTGTCACTGTATTTATTTATGTTTATGTTGTAAGTTTGCGCGTTGCGCGCGCATCGCATCGGCCCGACCGACTATGGCGGACGGATTGTGAAGGATGATTGTAGTCTTTTCTAAATCTGAAAATATCGACGATAGCCAATGGCATAATCCGAGTCTTTTGTAAAAATTGTACATTGTAAATAGTCCTGTGTACATATAGTAATTATATTTGTGGTCGTTTTGTTTAAATTTTGTGTGAATAGTGTATTATTTTGAGTGTTTATCCCGTTCAGTTATAGACGCCGACAAATAGCTTCATTCGAGTAATAATACTTTAGATTTAACAACACAGTAATTAAATTTGAATGTTTTTTATACAGTCATAGTTAGATACAGCTTTATAAAATAAGCAATTTTGTATCAAATAGAAAAAGAACCGTTTCAATTTTCATGCAGTATTTTGATGATCTTAGCGGCTGTCATCGTGCTTCGATCTATCTGTCACTACAAAGAAAAAAAAAACCATTGTTGTCTGTAAATGGCTGTTAAACATAATTCTGCTTGTTAGAAGTCCTATTAATATCATGAGAAGTATTACGATTTATGTCTTACACGAGTAGAACCAGTGAAAACATTGTGCTTATATACATACAATCGTAACAAATAAGTGTTTACTATTAATAAGGATTAAATAATAGCGAAACTGAATGCTTGAACCCCACGGTAGCCCAATGAAGTGGCCGGGAACGGGTGGCGAGGAAGAGGCGGGTGAAGCAGGATTACAAACTACACGCCTAACGCAGGCTAGGTCACAGGACGATGCAGGCGTGCATTACGTATTCCAGCGTGAATCACAAGAGGCTGAAATGCCCTCTTTAGCACCAAAACAGCGTTGGGCCGTCGGTGATGACTGTATAGTTGAGGTTAGTAATTGTTATCACAATGTCAGCTGTTGATACAATCAAATGTCAATTTGTTATGCCCTTGTAGTTTTATGTACAATGAACTCTTAAAAAAATTGAAATAACTTTAAATTTTAATAAATTCTGATTTCATTGATGTAGATTTAGAACAAAATAACCTTTATGTGGATAATTAAAAATACAAATTACACAAATTCTAATCATAATATTGCTTATAGCTAAGTATATGTAAATATATGTTTCAAAATTTTTACTATAATTATATGTGTATTAATAAAATGATTAAATAATATGCATGAACAATATTTTTTAAAACATCAGTTTTATTTTAAAGTTATGGACATTAAATCTATGAGAATTATATTGATATACCCTTTAGCAAAGGATATAATGACATTTCTTTGGGAAGCGCTCAATTGAGTTGTAAAAATGTGTTTATGAGATTTTAAGAAAATAAATTGCCTATTAAGTAGAAGTAAAGCTAGGTGGTGATAATAGGGATATTCCTTTTCCTCTCTATAATTTTTAAGAAAAAAAACTTAAAACATCTTTATGTTTTGAGTTAATTGTAAATAGTTAATATTGTATTTGTAACCCAGGCTTTTTTTTTACCAGAGAACCAGATGAATATATCTTGGTTCTTAGTTTTTGGAAAATTAAAAGAGAAACCTATTTAATTTTAAAGTTCGTTTTTCAGTAATGTTTTGACCAATATGCCTTCTCTACTTAATAAACATATGTTTCGTGATGTATTACTCACCTTTATTGTCTAATATTGAACTAAGTCAAGCAAGGACATGTTTTAGTTCTCCTCCATGGTTCAAGCTTTGTCATGTTGGTGGGGCTAAGTAGCCTGTGGTGAACCCAGGTGAAGCCAACTGAATCAAGGGGCATGCTCTTTGCACCCCTGTTATAAGAAGAAGCCACTAAAGAGCAGGTGTAGGATTGCTCTTTGTACCCCTCTTATTAGGAGAGGTTACAAAAGAAGTAACGGGATGAGGATGGGAAGTTCAGCCCATTGCACTGTCCCAAAGTTGGTGAGGGGTTATCCTGTAGCGCAGGATAAGCCCATTTGTGGAGTTGATGTTGGTCCCTTATGGGGACACACTAGCCGTCGAGGTGCCCTGATGATTGGCTGTTCCGGGACGCCTCACCAAAGACTGTATATAACATGCCGCAAGCCCCCCACAACCTTGAACCCTACTCAGGGCCAGTGAAAATGCATTAATGTGTTTCACCGCATCAAAAAGAAAAGGATATGTTTTATTTAATATATAAGTACATGCAAAATATTAACTATGGTCCTCATCCAAAAGGAAGAAGTAATAGTATACTTTACACTGAGAAATAGAGATGAGAATAAAAAAGTTAATTATTATACTATTTTAAATATTAATTAATCAAAAACTTGAATTTATTATTTTATATAATTTTTTTTTTCCACATGTCTTATATATAATGTAAAAACAATAAAATTTTAATAACATAAAACTTAAAGAAAATGTTTAAAAACCTCCTTGGTCTATAAGGTATATTTGTAGATATTGTTTTCCTATATTCTCATGTGTCTGTATATTTTTTCAGAACCAAGATAAATGGAAACCTCCAAATAATATGCAACAACCTTCTGTACTAATAAAGAATTCTCAAACCAATCCACAATATATAAATCAAGCTATTTCTTCAGTTGGCACGTTAGCCATAAACCCGTCAGTTATTGGGACACATCCGGGACATATAACTACAAATATGGTGCATACCCAGTTGGCTCCTCTTCAAAATCATACATTGGGCAACAATTTAACAATTCAAAATAATCCCATGATGTTGCCTGCTTTACAAGGCATGCAGAATGCTCCTCAACTTGGACAACAAGGCTTGTATGACATTCATCAACACCATGCAAATCCGATGCAAGCTATGAATGGAATTGGCAAAAGTGCTGAACATCTAATGTATTTGAGCCAAGCTGGCATGTTAGCACCTGGGACTAATCAATTTTTACAACAAGGACAAAATCAGATTGGATTAACTCAAGTGGCTACTATTAGAAACCAGGTAAGTTTAGCATGTTAAGGTAATCTATAC
>JAFELO010000315.1:916078-927806 GCA_017140195.1 Eumaeus atala | reverse complement strand
CCTCCAAACAATGATGCCTGGACCATTATATCAACACATTCAGTACTGAGTAGTATATAAAAAAAAAAAGGGTTCTTATTACGTAATTTAGGGGAAAAACAAGTAATGAATGCCCTACTGCAGTGATGAGAATGACTCCCCAGTCAGCCTCTCTAGTCCAGTAATATATGATGTAATAAGAAATTTTGTTTGCCTCCTGCAAGTGGGCCATTTTTTTATGTAGTCTACATTGGGCATGTATCAGTTAGTTAGTGAGCTCGGATAGCAATTAGAAGATTAGAACACATTATCAACATTGGATATAAATAGGAGGAGCAAGGAAAATAAATGGCAACTGAAGTACTTCCCTATTATATCACTGTGTACAAAGTATTATGTTATAGATAAGTGACTTCACATAGAAGTTCACAGTAGGGGAGAAAGTATTCTAAACAGTATGATATGATATGTCAAGGAATGTTTATATCTTACTATATTTGATAGAAAAGAATAATTTTATTTAAATTTGAACATGTTATTGGGCACATGGGAACAAAATCAGTCTGCAAAAGACAATTTAGTTAATTTGTGGAGCAAAACGTTACTTTTGATCCACAAATTAAATACTTAATGTAAATAAATCCCAAAATTTTATGGAAGTTGCTGTGGGTTTGTATCCTAACAATCTTTGGAAGAGTGATGTGTTCGTTTTGTTTCAGAAGATCTTTTAATAATGTTTATTTACATGTCAACAAGTAGCTCTAGTAAATGTCCCAACATACATAAGATTTAAAAAAAATACTATTGTCATCAATGTAATATTCTTCCCTTTAACAATGGGCACATTTATAACTATATAGCATTAAACCCAACATTTTGATGCATGGTAACTACTTTCTTAAATATAGTTAATGGGCTTATAAAATACAATGTGAAAAAATCGGAGTGTAATGATTATCAAACTAAAAGTAATTTATTTTCTTTTACCCGCTATTTTTCCTCTACTAATAATAGTATTTTATGCATGTATGAAATACTCTATTACTTGTGAGCTGCTCATTATCTATTCATCTATAAGGCTCACAGAAAGCTGAATTATTTGTTACAAATTTACTGAGATTTCATAAAGTTGTCAGTATGCTATAAGTCTTTTATCAATTTGTAACCACTAAATATTAATAGACATTGGGACCTACATAATTATTTATTGTCAAGAGTATGTAATGGTATAGTGACATAGTAATTAATTGTTTATGGTCTATGTGAGGAATAGCTAATGCACCATGCCACTCAGTAGTGGTCATAACAACAGCATGGCTGCCCAACCTCGGCTGCTGTAAGCACTCATCAACTGAATAATATATACTCATAACACTGAAGCAATCATCAACAACAAAGAGTGAAAACGATGCTTAGCAGTTATAAAAGATGCATGGGTTATTTTATCTTTTCTGTTAACATGTTTTTCGAAATTCAATGGTTTGTGAAAAAACAGAAAGCCTGAATAACTACTTAGGTAAAATATCGATGTGTTGTAATTTATGATTTTGCTCTGTTAGTTGGCCCAGAGTATATTCTTATTTTAATTTAATAAAACTTAAAGAACAAATTACTTACATAGCAACATGTTTCCATAACCATTATACTGTCAAAATTGATTATTATTTCATTAGTAAGGTAGACGTTGAAACAATCTATTCAAATTATAAGAAGATTACAATTTTTTAAATTAATGTGTAACACAGAGGAAAAATTATCATACAGAACAAATAGAAAGTATTAATTTACGTACAGACATTAGTAACTGTCTGTGTGTGAAGTAATACTTGTTGAGATTATGCAGACACGCTAGTCGCTTCGTGTACTCCACCACGACATTGAGCCCCACGGGTTACGGACAGTCTTAAAAGCTGAGATATTCTCTTGTGCCCGTGTGTATAGCGAATTATGTTCTTCCAAATTTTGTGTACAACACGCGAACACTGGGTACTCTTCGTGAATGTGGACGTGTTTATAAGCCTCGGACGTCGCGTGATGCCTGCTACTTCAGTTAGACGGAAGAATGGAAGGGATCAATACGCCGCCCTCGTCGTACATTTAACATTTTTAAGTGCCATATTTGCCTTCAGGATACATATGGTAAATTTAATCTTTCCTTATATTTTGTAGAAGATATTTGAAGGTTTAAAGCCATAAAGTTAAGTTATAGCGTTTGTTCCCCAAAGAAATAGAAATATATTTCAATCATGTTATGTTAATGACAAGGCGTTCCCAAAGTGTGCGCCGCGAAGAATACACTTGGACGCCGCAAGGATCCCACCGGAAAGAAACATAGCAATCACGCAGACAACATTCGAAAATACGTAAGATAATGTGCGCCTTGCGGTTTCACCTGCTTAACCCGTGTACCTACTCGTCGTAGTTTGATGGTATATACTTATATATAGCCTTCCTCGATAAATGGACTACCTAACACCTATATGTTCTTTCAAAACAGGCCTCCTGAGATAAGCGCGTTTAAGCAAAGTAATTCTTCAACTTATAATATATACATTAATTAATTCGACGTGTGTGCTAGGTAAGTTCACGCATCACATTTATCAAGCTGCCCTTGTGGTATTAAAGCTCAGTGTCATATCAAGCTACTAAACTAGTAACTGCTGCGAACTAAAAAAGAATTGGGAACCGTGAGTTAATCGATTAAATCATATGGCTGATTCCTCTCTTATCCTTATGATATCCTTTTGATGACTACCGACGCCCAGACGGACATTGGTATGATTGTTACGCAGATGTGTTGCCCTCCTACGCCCCCGCGACGCGAAGCTGTCTCTTTACGCCGGTATTAAGTGAGCGAGAGATCTTTTGAAACGCAGCAACTGTTTCCTCAATATCCATCAAAATCGCAATTTCAGGGTTATAAGGCGGGGAACCCAGTAATAGACGATCGTGGTGAAGAAGGATTCTTTTGCGCGGTCCACACTTCGACCTCTATTGTTGGTCGGCAGCTTCTCGGAAAGAACCCACTGTCCAATGTCTCTTCACTGTTTTTTGGTTTCCGAATCATAACAGTCAATCCATCATTTAAGTCTTCCCGTCATTTTCTTGAAGCATTTCACGGCCCGACGGCCCCACGGCTTGTGTAGAGAACGGAGTTTTTCGAGCTGCCGGCAATGACTTCGTAAATATTACCGCGAAGAGATCAGTGTATAATTTATTGTATAGCAGGGGACAGCACAAGGATTTTTGGCATATTCGTTCATGACGGTGATTCTGTCTCATTCCACAAGAAAATCTAAAGAAACGCGATAAAATCCGTTAAAGAGACACAATAAATGGACTTGCTGACAATTCTGAATATTTGTCACAATTTTCTTTCTTTGACAGGCCGCTGGCTTTATGTGCTTTCTCAAGTCAGTCTCGGGGAAATTATTTTATCGGAGATCGCATATTTAGTAAAGTGGCGTGGGATGTAACTTCTGGCACTTTCCTTTCTCTCATTATGTAGTGTGCTCCCACTGGGATTACGCTTATGTTCTTGTCCTCTTTAATGAATTTCGTGTAGCCTAACATGTATCTCTAGCAGGGCCAATTGATGTGATTCTGTCTCTACAACAATTTTAAGCTTCGCTGTACTTATTAACACGCGAACCTTCCAAGTGGCAATCTGTTGTTTTCTGGATTTATATTTTGCTATTGAGTGCCCCAGCAGCATCAATGCTAGCCAGGACCTAATGATTCATCGTGGTAGACTCTTCGGTCGTCAATTTTACAACGCCGTTTACCAGGTGGAATCGTCCAACGTACTTCTTGTGCGTAGAACTCAATTTGCACTTCCAATGATTATACTGTTCATAGGGAATTTTCTTGGTTTATACACGTAGTGGACACCACGTCATTCACGGTAGTCTTTTAGAAGTGATTTAATACCTCACGATCACCGAGAGCGCTACTGTGTGAATGCGTGGAGGTGTCAGGCTAATTGACCGCCGCCGCCCTACGGCGTTGAAATTTTACTGATGGGACCTTCTTCTGAAATCCGAAATAACCGTGTGAAATCTATCTTTAACGATTAGGATGTTCCCTGTAACTTAGACACAACTACCACCTACAAGTAGCTATAGTATCAATACTAGTTACAACATTATTGTATTCATATTTATTATATTGATCTATATATACTTTTACAGTTATTTTAAAATTGCATACATTTTTAAAGGCGTATGATCAGTGAGTAACGCTGTAATTATACTTCATACGTTGTTTTTAAGAATACTACATGCATATGTTTACTTATAATATTTCCGACGTATACGTGCATGTCACTCGAGATTTGCAATAAGGCCTTCGTTGAAATAACGCTGGCTATTATCCTGGTACACATTAGTATCAATCAATGAAAAGAAACTTAATACCATATATGGATATCAATTACACGCTAGCATAACACTAAATAATACACGTTGACTGAAGAAAAAACTGACTGCTGATTCGTGTGTTTGTCAGTTTGAAAGAGTGCAACCGTCAAAAGGGGCCATTTGGGCCATATGAAAACTTCAATGTGGAATGGGCGTTACTTAATTGGTCACTCAACACTAGTGAAACAGCATGTTCGGTATAGCCTTCATCATGTACTTGGTTCTGTAGAGAAATGCGACTCCTAAATTGACTTCGGAGTTATGACGGTAGTACCTTTACATATGTCGTAGTCGTATTGTACAAATCTTCATATAACATTAAGGCTACCCATTTTCAAAAACAGGGCCGTATTGCTTTGTGGCGGGCTAAAAACTTGCCGGATTTTCAATGAGGGACGTTTTTCAATATGGCGGCTGACGTTTAGCCTAATTGAATTTAAGCAGTGATAGTAATGGATACAAGTATGAAATTAGGCCAAGTGTCTTGAGTGCAAATAAAAAAAATAACCTAACCACGAACGTTTAGATGGGAGCCACGGTTTCGCCTATACCTTCGAACTTATATGGTTTCTATTTCTCTGTACTCTACAATTGACTCCAGTTGTCATGTAAAGGAACGCCGCGAGTGTCAAAATTAGGAACTAAAACGTGTCAAAAAAGGCTCACAATTCTTCACTTTACTTCAATAAAGCTAGCTTTATTGAAGTAAAGTGAAGAATTATCGTATAACGCCGAACCCTTTCTGGTGCAATTTCACTTGGTTATGTTCAATCCGTCTAATCGTTGGCCAGCCACAAAATAAAACGGCCGTTTTTTAACGTGGCAAGCCGTAATGAAATAGGGCTTTTTATACAATACGACTGCGACATGAAAGACTTCGAACACAAACTGATTTCGACACAGATCCAGTCAGAACACTCTAGTAATTGCAAGTGCATGAGTGACTTTTTCCTGCGTAAAATTTATTTTAAGTTGTTAGGATTAAACGTAAAAGTAATTATGTTATTTTATAATGATGTCTTAGATTTAGGCGAACGCTTCACATTGGGATAAGACTATAACTATTTTAACGGGGTTTATTTAAGTAATCCGATTATCCTTGTATCGTTGGTATAAAGAATTCAAGCGTGGCCGACTAACTGCGGGAAGAAGAGAAAATTGGTCGCCCTTTAAGGGCTCATTCAACACAATAAGCGAATTCCTTATTAGGAGCAAGATTCAGCACATAATGCAGATTGGATCGGGAAGCGTTCATGAAATTTTACAAGAACATATTGGCGTGAGGAGGATAGTTTCGCGCTGGGTGCCGCATAACCTCACCGAGGCACAGAGACTTATTGGGACTTATCACACCACGTAACTTGATACATAGCTGTGCTAAGCTATGTGTAAAGTGGCTTAGGGACTTGTGTTCACAAGGTACTAGACCACCGATATGTACTTCATACTATTTATATATTTAAGATTACTATCATAGAAATACATAAATGAATATCCTAGCCGGGATTCGTAGCCTTAAAAGATTCAAACCTCTGGCACTACGCGCTCGGCATACCTGTTTACGTTACCACTGTCCAAATAGTTCATAATGGTGAGGCTGATTTTAGTCTCACGGGGACGGCACGCGCACCGTCAGATGGCCGAGATATATGAACTTTTAGGAAGCGTTTTTTGGTTATCAGCGCGCACGTGCGGGCTGATAACCAAAAAACCAAAAAAAGTAAAACCAAAAACGCGCACCAAAAAAAGCCACTAAGCCTTGAGGTTTAACTCTGTAATTTATGAATTAATTTTCTCCAAATCCATGCAATTGTTTCTGCTACATTGTTATTTAGACGGAAATGCTTGTGTGTACCGTACACATGACTTTCTAATTAAATTTAATACTTCCTTTTCTTCACAAGCCTGGACAGACAAAAAAATATACGAATGAAAAAAATATATAGTATAGGGGGCTAACTAGCAGTCGCAGCCATTAGGTGACTCGGTAGCTGAAAAGCTACATGAAAAGGTAGTTATTTTTACTGATAAATAATACTCTACTATAAACCCATGGTATAAAAACATGGGGATTAGGAGACAATGTGTTGCAATGGTACAGAAATAAAAAGTTGTAATCAATACTTCAACCAAATCTATTTGAAAATAAGTGTGTAGGGTCCCGTACCGTGATCTAACAAACATTACTGCTTAATTTGACTTTCCATACAAATTTTCACTGCTTAAAAAATTTTGTATAGAAACTTATATAGAAAACGTTGTACTCGAGTCAAGTAGAGTCGGGTCCACTGTTACTCGTAAACTTGTAAAGTAAACTTGGTGTGATAGCTTCCTTGTGACTACCTTATTTATTTATTGAACATTCCAGAAGAAAAATTACAGTTGCCTAATGCGTCTCAACAGGCTACATTAAAAGTAACCAAAGAATTATAATTATTTAGTTGTTCCGATTAACGCCAACAGTACCTAACGTATCTCGTTGTCTTGAGGTGTTATGTTTAGTTTTTCATTTGAGTATGTTTAATACTGGGTCCCAAGCGGAGGTAAGAACGCAGCCATCTTTTCTGTTAAAATTTGGATGTTTCCAATTTCAACACCCTCACCGATCATCCTTGGAAGGAATGGGTGTTCTCTAGTAAGGATTTGCGCTTTATCAAATTTAATGTAATGAATGGTATGGGCCAACTTCAGCATGCTCACAGAACGCAGATTTTGTAACACTTCGGTGTTTCATGTAAGCTCTATGTTCTTTAACACCATTTTATACAGATCTTTTAGTTTGCCCTATATAAGAGAGTCCACAGTCTCAATCAAGCTTGTACACTCCTCATCTTGTAGTGGGATATGGCATTTCACTAATGGTAAGGACTGACTAACCTTCTGTGGCGGCTTAATTTTTTTTTATTGAAGCTCGCTTTTCGAATATAGCCAATTTTATCAGTGACCTTTTAAATATTCTGGTGGCTGCCTCTGTGAAGCAGACGGGGAAACCGGAAGCTTGTTGTCTCGCAGAACTTGCTTGACATGTTGAAGTTCGGTATCCAGGTGTTGAACGCCTCGTGCTCTCTGAAACAAAGATTTACCCACGGTAGACAACTGTGTGGTATTGTGATGAGAGTTGCCTTTTACCCATTAACCATGCTGACAGGTATCTAAACGGCCTCCGGTATACCGTATTACTGAAGATATTGTTAGGATTACGGATGATCAAAACATCTAAGAAAGCCAAAGAATTATTTGGCTCTAAGTCCATTGTAAATTTAATTTTGGAGTTTATCGTGAGGGTAATGAAATTAAAAAAAACATCCAAATTTTAATAGAGAGGATGGCTGGGTTCTTAACCTCCGCTTGGGACACAGTGTTAAATATAATCAAATGAAAAACTAAACATAACACTCCGAGCAAGACTGAGATGCAATAGGTACTGTTTGCGTTAATCGGAACAACTAAATAATTATAATTCTTCGGGTACTTCTAAGACATTATGACATCAGGACATCTGTCATCTCAGTACTCCAGTGACCATGGTTGCCGTAAAGCTCCTGGAACGTCGGGCTAGTTAAATAAGTAAATAAACCGCGGTAAAATCCATAAAAATAGTTTTATTGTAATTAAATAATTTATTTTTTTTGTTTTCTGTATTGTGCTATTGTATAGTTAGATGTTATTGTTTACATGTAGCCTGTTGACGCATTAGACAACTGTAATTTTTCTTCTTGTATGATCAATAAATAAATAAGGTAGTGACAAGGAAAGCTATCACACCAAGTTTACTTTACAAGTTTACGAGTAACAGTGGATCGACTCTATTTGACTCGAGTACAACGTTTTCTATGTAAGTTTCTATACAAAATTGTCTAATCAGTGAAAATTTGTATGGGAAGTCAAATTAAGCAGTAATGTTTGGCTTTTAGTTAAATCACGGTACGGAACCCTACACTGCTCGTAGCCCGTTTTATTTTCAAATAGATTTGGTTGAAGTGTTGATTACAACTTTTTTTCTGTACCATTGCAAACACATTGTCTCCTAATACCCATGTTTTTAAACGATGGGTTTATAAATACGATGGGTAAAGTGTTATTTACAGGAAAAATAACTTATTTTCATGTAGCGTTTTTTTCAGCTTGTGTAATTTGTTGGGGAAAAACTCACCAGCGTCACTTCATCGCCATCAACAAAGTTATACAGCCTAGTTAAGAAATCCGCATAGAATTACCTACCAATGGCTGCGACTGCTAGTTATATAATATTTTTAATACTATATATATTTTTAATTCGTATATTTTTTATGTCTGTCCAGGCTTGTGAAGAAAACGATGTATTAAATTTATTTAGAAAGTCGTGTACCGTACACAAGCATTTCCGTCTAAACAATGATGTGACAGAAACAACTGCATGGATGGTCACTGCCATGGTTGCTGTAAAGCTTCTGAAACGTTTGACTAGTTAAAAATTAAGGTATAAACCGCGATAAAATCCGTAAAAGTAGTTTTGTTGTAATGAGTAACAGTCGCGTAAAATTATTCAAGTTCAATTATATAATGTTATTTTTTTACTTATTTTCTACCTTGATTTTACATTTTTTATAAATTGGAGTATGAAGTACATTCAAATCAATTCATTAAGCAAGAGCAATTACAGCAATTCTGTAAAACGTTAAAGCAAATAGACCACAACGACGAGCCTTTGAGTAATTATCTAGCATATGTAAACCCACGAAGCCTAATAGTATTGAATCATTTCACTTGTCTTGGATCACATTTACATGGTAATAAAGTACGCAATGCCCCACCGTACTTCCTCTACCTATATCTTACTACCCTACTATCATATCCTACCATCCCCAGGAGGAACAGGCATATAGTGGGAAAACCCACTGAATGCCCACATGACCTTCTGTACAGCCAACGAATTTTTTTTTTTATATTTTCTCTACAATTTCAATGTGTTTTATCTCGAGGTGACTCCAAATGATACATTTACTCTCAAGCTTACTTCTTACATAAGCGTTGTATAGAAGCTTTACAACTAAAGATGAATTACAATGTTGTGCTTTTGCTGAAACACAAACCCCATTGTCCTCTAACCGTTTGCAGAATTTTTTTGAATATGAGCACGGAAAGTCAGATCTTCGGATATTCTTGTGTCTAAATCCCTAATTATAAATAAACGCGTTTTTTTTGTTTCGGGGGAAAATGCATTTACGTTTTTTTTCCGGAGGGACCTACTACTGATTGGCGGCACTTGTCCAGCCCTAACAGTTCGACTGATTACGGAAGACTTTGTCTTCTGGTTATAGGTAGACGATAGGGGGACAAACCCCCCCTCCTTTCCCGCAGATGGGAACTGCCACCGGTCTTGGGTGAGATTCGATGGGTGTGTGGGACTCGCGGATGCAACGAATACCCACTAAAATCCTGCGGGTGCCGTCGACCGCGTAAAATGAGGTGCCCCGGATCTGCTAGCAACAGGGCACCTCGGCGACTTGCCATTCCTTCGTAAGGGACCCGACTTCAGAACGTTGCGGACGTGCAATGGGGTCAGGTGCCCGCCCTAACGCCTGGCCCCACTTAAAGGGGTTGGCATAAGCTGCGCATACTGCCTTCGCTTCACTCCCATGCTTCGTTTGCGAGGCCATCTTCCATCTCCTCTCTGGCCTGTCCAGCGGCCTCCTTATGGGACATGACCGTCTCGCAGAAAGAGGCCATTGGATGACCTGTCACTCGAGCATTAAACAGATCACGCTTGACAGTAAGAGATCCGTCCCTCCCAGCGCCCCTACCAAATCATGGCGCTGCACGGCCCATCTAGGGTACCTCTAAGGTGTGCTGGGCCGTGTCCTCAGCAGCGCCACACTTATGGCAGCGCGCCTCCTTCTCCCGGCGGATCCGAAACAGTTACGCAGTGAAGCACCCATGCCCGGTGAGCACCTGCGTCATGCGGAAAGTGAGGTGCTTGCGTTTGCGGCGCAACCAATGCTGTAGGACCGGGCGTAGTGCATTGGCCGTACGTACACGGCATTGACTGCGATAGGGCCTCCCCCCACCTCCACGCAATATCCCACTGGATCTGTGGGACGCCGCGGCCGACTCGCCTCCGCACACAGGTTCCCTCCCGGTCCTCAAACACCACCTCTCTCCTCAAGTGCCTTCAGTATAGTGCTATGGGGAAGACTTGAAAGTATTGGCGATGTCCAGTGACACCGCCACTACCACCTCATACGCTCGTTCCCGCCTCTTCCGTCACTGACCGGAGGCGCATTAAGGCATCAACGGTGGATCTTTTGGTCCGAAACCCATATTGAAATTCTGAAAGCCCCGGGCCCTAGCCATTCGCTAGTTGCTGAGTAATATGGGATGCCATTATTGTCTCCAGGGCTTTCTCCGTCAACATGCGTTATATTGTGTCCTAGATACCATTGTTACAGATATTCGAGCAATTTTCCGTGTAAATGTTATTATTGCACACTTTTCATATTAATTAAAATATAAACTATTTAAGTGAGACCAACGATATATTGTCAATATCAAATTGGAGAATCTGGCAGACACATGCCCATTATTATTATCTTTAAAATTACTCTTTAAAAATAAGTCATCTTAAGCGGATAGCAAACAATGCGCACTAGTTGTTACATTCAGTAAATCGTTAAAAATGTCAGAAATGATAAAGGACCCAAAATACTTCCTGGCTTTACAACGGTGTATGTTTAGTATGTTTCCGAACGTTACATCGTTATTTACTAAATTGAACGCTTTTCTTAAGTCAAAGAAAGCCGCGCCGACCTGTGCTCCGTCATCTACTGCAACTGTTAAATACGCCCAGAAAGCTAATTAGTAATAGTGGAACCCGGAAACCATGCCATGCCGAGCTTCAGAAAGTTGGTACTCTAATTGTTTACTTCTGTGACATTCTAAAATCGATGCATGCAATTATTATTATTAATATTTCTTTTTTGTTTAATCTCATTAACATAAGTAACGGGATGTATTGTGTCTTGTATGGGTGGTAGGGCGCCCGGTGATCAGTAATACAGGTATGAACCTAGTACAGAACCAGTCTGTCACCACAATTTTTATGCCAAATATATTATGTACTTAGATTGTTAAATGATCTAGAGCCAAATAAATAAATAAAAATATTATTACCAGCTTGGGACGTACCAGCCGAACAAAAAGCATGCAATTTTGTACGTAAGCCTCGAACATTTTAGTAAAAAAAAAAAAATTACGTCACCTTGTTTTCTTACATATATTGCAGGTAGTCGCATATTTGTTTGTTAAGTTCGTTGACCCTCTAGAACTCGATGGGCCTACGCAATGCGCGTTTA
>JAFELO010000315.1:899469-916051 GCA_017140195.1 Eumaeus atala | reverse complement strand
CCGCCCGGCACCGCTTTGAAAGCACTCACTTGTTTCAGTGCGTTCCGGCCACTTTTTGGCACTAATAAAAAAAATCTAATTTACTGTGCGGAACTGTAATTACCAATGAACGTTATATATAGGCACTACTGTCTAATGGCACTAAAATCTTTATGGCAGAAGGCTCCCATAAAGATTACACAAAAAGTACAAAATAGCTTCCCGCGAATGGCCTCTGGCTGTCCGTGGTACGTACGCAATCTCGACCAACACAAGGATTTTGAATTGCCTTCCATCAGACTAACATTCATCAAATTGACACAGCACTCTTAAGGTCACCATAAAAAGCAAATATTCTATACATTTGGTTTAACTTAAATGTAGTGCAGTAAGTACTAGTGCAAGCTAGACGGAATTGTGCGTGTCCGAAATCAGGACCGTCACATTGGTTTGGTGATTAATTTAACGGAGGAAACAATAAAAAAACATATTTATTCGCTGAGTTTATCTTCATACCTCTAAGGGAGCATGAAATCACATAATTATTTCTAAATAATGATTCCAAAGAAATGAGTCATAACGTCTGTCAGTGTGGAATGCTATCCTAGCTATAAATTCCCGTGATCTAAGAGATTAAATATTCCTTGGATCGGCCTTTTTGTAGATACCTATTAATAGACATAGCATAGACATAAAAAATATATTTCCCTTAGGATATTTTGATTGGGTTAAAACCGCAAGGAACTGCTAGTTTGGCGAGTAAAAAATCAAGGTCTTTGTAGTACTATGTACTGTTATGGCAAATGCATAGTATTAGTACCTCCGAAAAAAAAAGCAAGTTTAAAATTAAACTAAGTCATTACTTGAGAATTTTATTTCATTTCTTGTTACTTTCAGAATGTAAATAATAATTTTACCTTAAACAAATACGGCATAATTTTAATCTCAAATTTTCTTATTAAATAGGACTTTTAAAGTAAAACCATATAAAAATATTTAAAAAAAACTACTACATCGCGCCATCTGCTAGCCGTTTAATGAAACTATATTTGTTCCGACGCTCCCGTAGAGGAAACTTGACGCAGGCGCTGTGATCGGCGTATGTCCTTTGTTCGAAACAAGTCAACATTGTAAATGTTGAGTTTAGATTTTGTCGTAAAATTAGATTAAAACGATAAAGTTTATGAAATGTGCCCATTTTGTTCTAATTAATCTAAATAACTATTGCTAAAGAAGTGATTAGTGCTTTTT
Source organism: Eumaeus atala (assembly GCA_017140195.1). Taxonomy (NCBI): domain Eukaryota; kingdom Metazoa; phylum Arthropoda; class Insecta; order Lepidoptera; family Lycaenidae; genus Eumaeus; species Eumaeus atala. The sequence continues at coordinate 914,821 of JAFELO010000315.1, read as the reverse complement.
TCAACTTAATCCAAAAAAGCTTTCGTTGCGATACATGACCGAGCTTTAGGTGTTTAGTACGCATGAAACCTTTGAGTGACTTTTTTTTCGAACCTAATGTTAAGGATATGGGCCCCGACATGGTGAGTTTTAATGTTTTAAGTTATAGTTTATTGAACTAAGAAGTGGTTTTAAGTCATGAAGTAATGAAAAATGTGTTTTTTCAACGCAACAGGTCCGTTTTTGTTTTGTTTACTTGTCACCGGCGTCCGCCATTTCTACTTTAACAATTATTTTGTTCACCGGTTTATATCTGTATATTAGATACATTTCTAATATTTGAAATACTTGCTCATCATTGTTTCATGTTACATTGTTAAGAATTCCGTACCTACAGTCGCCATTAATAATGTGGTTGGCGTTTTTATTCAAATAATAATTCATCATATTTTGGTGTGTCAACAGGAATAATACAAGCTTAGACGCAAATATAAGGACTGTTTGTAAAAAAAATGTTTGCATAAATACTACAGATTATTTTCAAGAACAGTCTTCGGAAACATTTAGTTTTAACCTCTTTATCATAACCAAATTCGTATCAACAATGAACCAACTCAAATATTATAAAATAATATCATAAGTGATATGAATAAAAAATAATCTATAAGCAATAACATTCTTAATTTAGATTTTCTTTTTATCAATATATTATAAATTCATCAGTAATCATTCATTATTTTTAGCAATAAAAATAAAATATGTTATACTTAATAAGAGCAATCTTTTGATAGTGAAAACATAAAATTGTATAATTATAACAATATGGGTTCATAAGATTAAATAGCAAATGATAATCGGATAATGACTTTTTTTTCTATTACATGGATAATATCTTATAGGAGAGGTCACATCTATCATAAGATTGCATTTAAAATTGAATGTATTTAACATGAAACTTGATCCAGTGCTATAAGTTTGACATGCATAGGTCCTGGTAGTCTCTTGTTGGTACTACTGAATCTAGTTAATATATATTGCACATCTTTATTTGTGCTAAGTGTTGGTTGTTAGGTACATAAAAACATACATGTGTATCTTTGCTGATATTATTTCACCTCAATATAACAGAACAGTGTCAGTCACTTGTCAATATTATCCTTTGATACGTGCATACTGTAACAAATAGGCTTTACAGGAAATAAATTTATATCCCAAATTTAGCTAATATATATATATATATATACTTCATTTTATTAATTTTTACACAAAAAGACAAGTTTATAATACAGGGAGTAATATTTAACTTGTCTTTTGGTTAATAATAACAACATTTTCTGAGAATAACTTTTAAATATGCAAGTAACAGTTTTAAATCTCATATTTTCCTGCGTTGTTGACAGTACTTTAGGAATCATTATTAAATAAATAATTGTGAAAATACATCTATGCTATCTTTCGATACATATTTGTTTTCTTCCCTTCCAGACTTCATTATTCTTCCCTCGTATTTCTGTACAGTTTGGAAGTTGATACTTCCTATGTAATAATTGTTCTAAAAGTTTTAGTATTATGACAAAGTACATAGGATGGGTGGCGGTACTCATTTTAATGGATTAGAGATTAAGTTATTTTAATAATTAATTAATTTTAATAAGTTTAATTATTAATGTGATTGGTCGTCTTGACATTCATTGAGAGAGGTCTATGTCCAGCAGTGCATCCATAAGGGCTGTGATAATGACGACGATGATGAAAAGTTTAATAACACTGGAGATTCTTAAAGTAAGGATCTAACATTCTTTATTATTATTACAATATTTACCACGTGATTTTGTTGCTCAATTATATACTAAAAATATTAAAATACTAAATGAGAAATAACTGCATACATTTATATAACAAAAACATCAACCATATTATGTGTATGGATAGAAAATGTATTAAATTTTAACATTATCTATTTATATAAAGATGTATCTATCATTAGCATTTTGCACTAACAAAATAGAATGTGAACTCTATATAACAACACCGAAGGGACATTGATATTTATAGCACTAAAGAGCTTTGTCATTAAATGGGTTGAAGAAAATCTGTATCAAGAAAAAATTTTGTAGAAGCGTTAGTTGTGTATAGAAAGTGAAAATACATTTTTATTATAAGTGCAAGTAATCGTATTATGTTATAAGTGACAAAATAATGCAATTTTTGCTCATTTTAATAGGTAAAAACACTTAAAAGGTATTTGGCTATGTTGAGTGGATGTAATGCTATAGTGAGTTGATTGTATTGGGGAGCAAGCCTAACCTAGGCTGAGTGATTTAGATGCTTTAGGAGTTTGTTGTTACATGGAGTTTGCAATATTATATAAAAGTATGTATTCTATATCTTTAATAGTTTTTTCATATTGGGTGAAAAAGGATTCAATAAGTACACTGGGCCCCTTAGGAACTGCTGCTGTAACATAAATTTAAAGTAGGCAACCTCGATTGATTGATAAAGCATTACGGTAAGAAAAAGAAAGTGAGTCACTTACATAAGATTTGTTGTAAGAGCTTGAAAATAACTGTTTATCCCTTATAAGAATAGTGATATGGACACCTTGCTTATCCTCTTGTTTGTGTATAAGTTATGAAAGTATTTATGTTGACATGAGGGACAAGGAGCTCAGTAAGAGGGCAAGGAGCTCAGTAATTATATTGTTTTCATTTGAATAATTACCTAAAACTCGGAATTTCATTGGTTAGTGTAAAATTTAAAAGAAAAGTTCAAATTATTGTGTTCCAGTCAAGTATTTCACTTGGTAGTATTTGAATAATTTTTTCAATTTTAGAATGATTTTGATAACTATACAGGTGAATACAATGTCTACTTTTTAGACAACTTTTTCCAATCCATGTATGCTCAGTCTGTTGCAGTGTAACTGAAATGAGACTCTGAAATTTTGTCCAAATGACTTTAGAAAGTTAAAAAAAAATATACATACATTTTTAGGTTTATGTTGAGTCTTTATTATTGTTATGTAATGTTTGGATTTCAGAGTCTTATTCAGAACCTATTGGCTGAAAAAACTACAAAGTAATAAAAGGTAGTAGTTATATCTGTGTATTAGCAATTGTAAACTTTGAAATACAAGATCAATTATTTTTTATTTCTTTATTCTTATTTTGAAATGCTTGAAAATGCTTCTTACTTACTTGTATTCCAATAAAATTGATTTCTTGTAGATTACAGTGAATCACATTGTTTGATAGTACAAGTTTCGATACAATAAATTATGATATAAAGAGTGAATCCAATGTTATATTCCATTTCTGTTATTCCCTTCATATTAATCTTATGATGCTCATGAATTGTTGTATTGAAACTCCACAAAAAACAATAATTGATTTTATACATGTGTTGGTGTCTAGTTTACTTGTCATAGTTAACAGAATTATTATGTTACATTACTAATATACTTAAGATTACTGTTATAATTCCTGACCCAATGACCATTCAATTCTATGCTATAATCAGCTACCTCATACTCTTGTTCAGAACCAAATTGGCTAATGTTCTTTAAGCTCACATTTATAAATTACATTATCAAAATTATTGACTATGAATACAAAATTTTACCTAAAAAGCATTATATTCAATGAAAATATTTTATAGCTTAATGTTTCATCTATTGGATCAGCTATACATTTATAAGAAATTATATTTGAAGCTTATAAAAGTATAATTGATCGGTTAAAATAGTACTGTTTATGTGTTATATGTATAATTCTCTATATTTAGATGCATCTGAATGTTGTGTTTGTTATTCAATTTGCATCTGCCTCAATTCATTTTTACAATAGCAATTTTATTTATTTATATATTCTTGTAAATTCTAATTCAGTTGTTAATTTATATATTATTTGTTTATTATTGATAATTTTTAGATTGCGCCTGCAGCAAAAAAATTATGGGATAAGGGACCAGGAGCTGGAGGTGATAGCAAAGGTCCACAACATTTGCCACCACTGCAACTCAACCCGGAACAAATGTGGCGCGATCCGACCTGGTCTGCTCAGGGTTAGACATTTATTTATCTTATTATCATTTAGAGACTATGTTGAAGTACTTGTGTATTTTGAGTTGCAGTTGTAAGTTTGGATGCGAATAGCAAGGTAGTCTTGACCTTCAACATGACACTAATGATGTATTGTGTATGTTTAGTGGATTGACATACACTTTATAGGGCAGCAGTAGAAATAAACAACTACATATAAATGTATATCTGCTGTACTACACAAAAGTGCCAATTAAAAAGTTAATCAAAGGTGTAGTTAATGAAAAAATAGAGATTAATGTGGTTGAGACGAAATTGGATAAATATTTAATGACCTCTCAAGATTTCTTTCTTGTAGAGGAGACAAATGAGCAACAACATCATATGATAACAAATGACTATCAGTGCACATTGTTATTTGCAATTATATTGCACTTCGGTATTCAATCATAATAAAGTCACAGTATTCTTTACAGTTTACTTTTGACCCTAAACAAAATACAAATTTTGTACATTAAAAAAAAAGAAAAACAAATTTAATTACTTATTATTTATGTTTATGAGAAATGTTAAAAATTTAGTATCAAGATTTTTCAAATCTAAGAAAAGTATTTGTTTTAAATCAAATTAAAGTTAAATATTATTTACATTTTTAAGTACATTTGGTGTGCTTTTGTCTGTCTAGAAGAAATCTCTGCCAGCAAGCATGTGAGAATTTAAGAAGAAAATTTGTTACTGATTTCGGTCCCTCTCATCGTCAATCATTAATCTGTTCCAATCACCAACCAACCGAACATGCAAATTAGCCTCTTGGCATGTCAATATGTAGGTTAGGGACCCTACATATTGACACGCCGATTGTCGACCAAATCATGGCGCTTGTAGACGCTGTTAGTCATTGATAATGTCTGTGAACAGTGGTAGAACACAATGTGGGTGTGCCGATGATGAGCACGCGGCGTGGCGTGGCGTTCCCGGGCGGCGACGGCAGCATCCTCTCCCCGCGCGATACGGCCGGCCTCGGCGTCAAGATGGTGGAGTACGTGCTGGGAGGCTCGCCGACTGGTAACTCCCACACTAATACTAGTACCGAAACTGATCTTGAGAACGACAGTTTTCAATAGGGTATAGAGCTGCAGCTAGTTCATTGTCTAGTGGATAGTAGTGGATTATTTACTTTGCTGTTCTCTCAAAACATTATTTAAGAACAAGAATACACTCGTATACCTATTACAGTGGTACTGATACTTTTGAAAGTTAAGCTTTTCTAGCCGACAAATTATCCATTATAGTCAATGGGGCGAGCGAGGGCCTGCGTCCATGGCTCGCCTCACCTGTCCGTATGCTCTGTACTATATTGTTACTGCCTTTCGCTGTTTAATACTGATGGTAACATGATTAATATCTATTAGCTACTTTAGCTCGACGCAGTATTAACCCCTACACTGGTGTGACAGAAGCGGGCAGCGGCGCGGGCGGGGTGGGGGGTGAGAAGGTGGGTGGCGTGGCGGCGGGGCTGCGCGCGCTGGCCCTGGAAGAGCGCGACGAGAAGGCCGCATCGCCCTTCGACAAGGAGCACGAACTGCACGATCTACCCAACGGCCTGCACAATGGTGACGCCGACGACAAGGCCTTCAAGTGAGCACAGCACCCTACATATATGCATATATAAAATAATTTTAAGTAAGACTATATATAGACAGCGCTTCAGAATACTGCGGAAAGAATTATATTAAATAGTCGATTGGAAAGCTCGGATTTTCTAGAATAGTGGTTCGGTTGAAAAGCGGCCGTTGGTTTTTTTTGTTTTTTATAGTCAACATTTTGGTGACATCTGTTATCAGTGTATTACAGCCGTGTTACGACGGCACCACTATCCTAAGAAACCAAAGCTTAAGAAGCTGTACGACCGCAAGGTCAGCACAGCCGGCATCAAAGTCAATAAACAGATCCTTATATCTAGAACATATATGCAGTGTAGTAATAATAAGTTCCTCAAATTCGCTCAAGATTACCGCCAATACTGCAAGAATTCTGCAATATTTTTTTTTTAGAGTTAGGTTTTTCTTAATGGAGGTAAGGAAAATCTGGATCGGTAAATAAAATTTTGTTTTCTGACCTTGATCTCCAGAAAAGAATTTGGTGCTGACCTGGATCTGTAAATAGAATTTTATTGCTGACCTGGATGTGTAAATAGAATTTTGTTTCTGACCTGGATCTCTGAATAGAATATTGTTGCTGACTGTACCTCGTACTGTACCGCTTAGATGTACCAGCAACTAAGCCTTGTCACCCAGGGAAGCCACTCGCGGTTTGTGAGATTCCACGAATAGTACACTGAGGGATCAAGCAGCCCATCTCATCATAGGATTGTGCTCACGGATGTATATGCGCGTCGAGAGTCAACGAAGCAACTAGCCCCCTTTTTGCGCGTCTTTGCTGTAACTATAAAAAAACCATCCCGAACACTTAAAAAGCGTGTCCTTAGCTATAATGTTGTACTTTTTACCTTAACATACCTAAAATGTTATAATTTTGTACTTTTTACCTTAACAAACCACCAATAAAATAGTAAAATTTGTACTGACATCTATGTCGTGGTATTTAAACATGTATGGAATATACACCGATCGTTCAGACTCTCACATCTCAAGCTGGAAAGCTTTCTCATAGTTCGACCCGGTCAAACAGTGGCATTTAGCCTCGATGTCGTTCTATTGGTTTTCCGATACATTGTGTTAATCGTACTTATTTTTATGTATATATTATATGCTGTATAGCTTCTAAAACGTCGGGCTAGATAAATAATTAAGTAAACCGCGATAAAATCCGTAAAAGTAGTTTAATTGCAATGACTGACATTCGCGTAAACTTAAGAAGATATACGGATTTTCATGCGATTTCACCAATATCTATTGGTAATATAACGATTTCCGAATAAAGTTGTAGCGCGGAGCGAATCACTAGTATTTAAGCTAAAAAGTAAAATAAGAAAATATTTATGGTTTTTTTTTTGTTAAAACAAGTTGAGAAGTAAACGTGTTTGTAAAATTATCAGAATACCACTAATGACTTTATAACGGCCAGGACCATGCTCAAAAGCGTATTGTTGGGATTTTTAAAGAAAAATGTAGCAATTACAATAAAACTAGTTTTACGGATTCTAACGCGGTTTATTTGATTATTTAACTAGCTCGACATTTCAGAAGCTTTACAGGGAACAACCCAGCCATCTTCTATCCAAATTTCAGTAGAGAATATGGCTGGGTCGTCGTTGGACCCAGTGGTAAACATAATCAAATCAAAAAGTAAACAACACCTGAAGACGGCAAGATATAACAAGTAATGTTTTCTTTGATCGGAACAACTAAACAATTATAATTCTTCGGGTACTTTTAATACATTATGACATCAGGACATCTGTCACTTCAGTCAAGCATCTGAAACATTGGGCTAGTTAAATAATAGATAGAATATAGAATCCATTATAGAATCCGTAAAAGTAGTTTTATTGTAGTGAGTAACATCCGCGTAAACTTGAGACAACAAAATGTACGAAGTACTCGTGCCTTCTAACCTACTCGTAGCATTGCAATATTATTGGATAACGCTGATAGGACAGCATTTATCCTTGGCACAATCCGTCTTGTATTACATGCCTTTATACGTACACGCATACGGGAAGTAAATTAATACAGGCATGTTCGTCGAAACGAACAAAAATAGGCTTTCAGATCTGGTCTGAATCTATAACTTTAAGATTCTTGTCTCACTATGGAGGCTTATTATTCAACTGTCAGCGCATCGCGCCTTCAACCATTTAACTCCGGTCCTATTGGTAGTCATGAAAGTAGCTATCATACATGAAGATGTTTTTCAAAGCAGCCTTATTATTTCAGCTATTATAGCATTTAAACATTCAAATAATCATAAAAATCCTCAGCTTTTATGTTAGTATACTTAATATATTTAAATGAATTTTCCATATCTCAACTTATGTTGAGATGCGGAAAGTTCATTTAAAGTGTATGAGTCAACCTGCAAACATTACCACTCATTGATAAAGTTACAATGATGTAATAATATATTTATTTTTGCCGTGTTGTCTGATCTCTCGTTGTATAGCAATTTTTTATAAATTAAATAGCTCGAATGTATCTAGAGATGAGTAGTCCAGATACTTGTTTCATATTACACAATAGAAACATTGCTATCGAGAACAACATCAAAATTCCTTCAGAAGCACTTACGACACACAAACAGAGACAGAAATCTTTACAGCAATTCTGATATGAACCCCATAACTATCCCATTAAATTCTCCTTTGTACGGAAATATAATAGTTATTGTTTCATTGAAGTATATAATGTGTACAATATACATTATAACAATCCTATGTCCAACAGTTGATAACAAGGTGGATATGTAACAAGTATATAAAAGGCAGTTGAAGCATGATTCCTTTGATATATCCGTCCGTCTAGAAACACGGAACGTGCAAAGCGCGCGGAGGTCGCGGCGTATTGCTCGCCAGCGGCTGTCTGCTGTACGAGGCGCAAGCGGCCATTAACCGCGGCCGGCTCATGGCCTCTGTCAATGCCACTGCCCCCCCTCCCCCCTCCTGCCCTACAGCGCACCTCACTTATCGAGCAGCTCTTATAAAATTTGTGATTCATTGCGCTCACTATTTCCGCGACATGTTGCTCACCGATTACACTAAAGGTGATTGTCGGACGGTGCCGAAATGTCTACGTATGCGCTCGTTTGCTCATTTTGTCATTTCCCTGCAGATTATATTAAATAACATCGTCAATAAAAATCATGGGACGAATGTTTAAGTAGCGACTGATCATTAAAACATTAATACAGAATAATAAGGATGCAGCAAAATTACGAAATAAAGTTACTAAAGTTTATTCAATTGCGTAAAATTGGCGTAATGAATTTAGCACACTGAGTGAATAGACCTTGACCAAAATATAAATGTTTTTCGTGCTTCTCGCCAATTACCTAATGGGGGGCAGATCGAATATAAATAAATATTATAACTGTATAAATATTATAATTATTTTTTATATTATATTAATTGTCCCGACAGATGTTGTCATAAATTGAATTGTTCAGGGTGAACAACCATAGTCACTCAGGGGTATGAAAAATGGATAGTAGCCGATTCTCAAACCTACTGAATATGCATATTAATTTTGGTAAAAATCAGTAAAGCCGTTTCGGAGGAGTAATGTAACTAACATTCTGACACGATAATTTTATATATAAGTATTAATTGTGTGTATATAGGTATTATATTCTTAGTATTTAAAAAGATCTCACTACATTTATAATGAATTTAAATTTAAAAATAATTTAAATTAAAATGATGATATATTTATAAAAAAATAAGCAATACAAGTTTCTGTTGCTTCTGTTATGATCATCTTAAAAAAAAATTATGTGATCCTATTCTTTGGCAGATTATAATGTAAGTAATGTGTATAAGCTTTATTCTGAAACCCACAATTAAGGCAATAAAACTATCACTATGGGTCATAGTCCAATAAATAGCAATTTGCTATAGCAAATCTGCCAAATAGTCATTTAGACTACATTCTGTGTTCAGCAATCATTAAAATGATTGCTGAACACATAATGTAGTCTAATAAGTCCGGTTTTCAATTTTTAAAGTCCAAATTATACAAAAAATTTTAAATAGTTTGAAAGGTGGACCATTTTCATTTAATCATCTTATTTACAGAAAAATAATTCGCCGTATATGGGTCGTGTACTTCTTTCATTCTCAGTTCAGAGAACTACATTATCACATACAAGAGTCAATCTAGCCTAATATAAACTGCGACAGGACATTAGAAAAAAGTAATGCATTATCTTAAATAAACAGAAAATGTATTACTGTAAACTAAAGCCAATTACTTAACCTGTAATAACAAACATAGCATTGAATATCCTAATTCACAAATGTAGCATACATTGTGAATGATCACTAGTATTTTTGTTTCAATTTGGATTTTTAGAATCGCTCTAAATAGTACTGTTAATGTGACATGTGATGTATGTGTTTGTAGCCGTACGCCGGGGTCGCGGCAACCGTCGCCGGCGGAGGAGGAGGGCGCGCACGGGCTGGGCGCGGTGCGCAACGGTGACGCGGCCGCCTTCCTGATGCCGCCGCACGCGCTGCACACACCGCTGCACCACCTGCCGCATCTGCCGCACGCGCACACGCACCAGCACCCGCAGGTACATACGAGACACGCGCATGAGCGCTACCATCCTCAGGTGAAACAAGCCGTGTGGCATTGACATTGTGATACTGTAAGCAAGCTACTATTGGGTACTGCCTAAATGTGCGTGCAACAAGTCGCCGTCGTGTTCGCAGTCATTATGCCCCCCCCTCCCCCGCCTCTCGGCGGATCGATGTGAGCTCACTGCACTCCCGCGCATATTCAGCTTAAGAATTCAGATTCATGCCTTATCTGTCACGTCGTGTGCGCTACGCTACGTGCGTGCTCTGCTTTACAGTAGTGATGGGCGATTAGCACTAAAATATTTCGAATAAGTTGATTGTTCAGTTAAGTCGATCATAATCGACATTAGTCGATGATAGTAATGAGACACATGGGTGTCTTAAAACTCAAACTCCTCAAACGTCCAAAGTTATAAAGTTCTTACGATACGCGTGACCATAAAACTCTTTCTTCTATTCTAACATAATTTTGTAACATTGATATATTATATTTCAGACTATTTATTCTTACTGATTCTAGTCTGGAGATATATTTGTTTTAATTGCATTTTAATATCTTTTTCAGCATCATCCAGGCATGCTGGGAGTTGCACCCATACAAGGACTGCCGCACCCTCAACATCCTCAAATCCATCCTGGTAATTAAATTCCTGTAACTACATCTATACTACATATCAGCTCAAAGCAAACTATGTCGAGACACTGGATACAGTTTCTTGTTTTAATTTTCAACAGATCTGGTTACCAGTATTCTAGTTGATAGAATAATAGTGGCACAGCAGTTTTAAAATTTCTACATACTGTTTACGAAACTAGTTAAACGCGTGGTGTAATGAAGTTCACTATGTTCTAAAGTACATACAATTGAAAAGTGATGGCGCTAGTAGTATGTAAGCGTAGCATTTTGATTTTATGACACTTAATATGTATTTCCATGACTAAGTATAATATAGCATCAAACATTTAAATTTTTATTTATAAATATTATTTGTCCACAGGTATGACTTTGAATGACTCAATGAATCAGCACATTGATCTGGTATTGCAAATGGAGCAACACCCACAGTTTGACAACAACTCTTTTGCGAGCACTCAGCAGGTTAGTTGTAAAGGTATTGTTGCGAACATGGGCAGAATGACAGGTGATCGCAGGCCCTTGTTTTGTTTGTCGCTTAATTTTTAAAATGAAGTTCAAAGGAAGGGCCTGCGCAGCTCATTTTTGAAAGTTCTCTTTACAAAGTTCTTTTTAAGGAGGACTGCATTTACTTTATAAAACAGTTTTTTTTGTGCCTTATACCACCCACATATATAGGCCCACGGAGAGCAACGCTTTGGAATAGTAATTATGTGGATGTTCATGGGCGTCGGTAGTCTCCGATTTCTGGTTGGAGCATTCTATAAAAATGATGTTGATGTTAACTATTTCACAGTACGCTGGCGGTGTGGGCGGCGTGGGTGGAGTGGGCGGGGTTGGCGGTGTGGGCGGAGTGGGCGCGGTAGGTGGCGTGGGCGGCGCCAACACGGGCGGCGCGGGTCTCGTCAATGGCGCCTCGGTCGTGCAGGGCGCGCCCGACCAGCAGCACCATCAGCCTTTCGACGTACAGGTTTGTGCCCTTTTGTATTTTTGCTCTGCGGCGTGTATAAAGTTCTGGTCTCTTTGTATCGGAAGCTGATTCCATGTTAATAATTGAAGCCTGTTTGATTATTTATGAAGAGGGGACGAATCGTTCTAAATACGTATAAGTTATTAGTATTTAAGACGAATATAAGGGGCTGCCTTCACTGAAGTTTAGATACACATGCGTGTAATAGTAAATTGAGCAAATTTCATTGATAGAAAGACAAATTATAACTAGTGTGGAATGTACCAATTTCTAGTTATCAAGTGAAACAATATTATTATTCATGTACAAGTTGCTAGTACTATCTAGTAGTAGCCGTCATCAACTAGATGGTCACTCCTGGTATATAGTCCTTTTGACAAGGTATAGTGTTTTTTATGCTTATAGAGACTTAATCGGGATTGTGCATCGGCTTTAAATGTTTTCCTAAAGGAGCATTTAATGTTCCGGAAATTAAGCTTATTTCAATCACAAAACGCATTTTTTTAAATAATATCCATATGAACAGTGATTTGACTGGTGGATTTTCTACAAGGTTGATCTTCACAGAATTATTACGTTATAAGTTAGACTTTCAGTTCCACAGCAATAAGTCTTAAACTGTTGAATAGTTCAACAGTTTAAGACTTATTGCTATGTCATCATTCTGAACATTATGTAAACAATATTATCCAATTGTACTAAATACACAAAATATAGGTGGGTCTTGTGAAGTTGAATGAATATAAGAGAATCTCACAAGCTGCATATGACAGTTATGACATTTGAATCATTGAGCTGATTTGATGATGTCATCATCATTGGGTGGCGTTGAGAAATTTGTGGCAAAATTACGCTACCGCATCGTGTTTGGGATACTTCAGTTGGTGTTTGTCAGGAGTTTTAGGTCTTTGTACAAATTTTAGACTTTTTGCCCGGACGGTAAAAAGGAATGAAAATCATGAAATCTCAGAATGTATAACACCTACAAACTTGTTATTTGGCACCTTCCTTTGGAAGTGGAATACGCCAGTGAAACCGCGAGGGGCGGCTTGTTATAATATAAGTCACAGCTCTAAGTTACCGATTGTACCCTCTTCGAAATTTGACGTTCCTGTCTATTACGGTACACGAGGCAGTTGCAGCCTACAACATTGTAATGAGCGGACTGTTAGACAGCGGAGGATTAAAAATACATATTTTGCAACCTTTGTATTATGTCGCATGGTGAACTTCGGAACTTCGTATCGTATCGGTGTTGAACGAAATCTTGAGCCGTTGACAGATGAAGGCTGATAATGATAAAGGGTGATCTTGGATGTTTGTGACAGCGCTCTGCGCGTCGTTACGAGATGCTATATAGCCTATTATAACCTTCGCTGATAAATGGTCTACCTAACATTTTTTTTTTCAATGTAATCTGGAGTTCCTGAGATTAGCGCGTTTAACGAAACAATCAGTCTCCTGCGTTTTAATGTTAGCATAGACACTATTATTGATATGTATTGGTGCAGTGACAGGCCATGTAGATACTGTGTATGGTATTCAATAGGGCTATACTGTTGAATGCTTGACTGTCTTGGGACTTGGACGTAGTTTCTCGGACTTCTGCGTGTTTTAATTGCTTAATTACTATGACTATCTCAATTAGTACTTTTGATTTTATTTTATTGCGCACGATTATATGTTAAATATGCGTGTCACATGAGAGACATGAGACAACGTTTCTCTCACACGCTACGTCAGTTGTACCAGCTAGTTGATAAATCCAAAAAATGAATTGCTATCTTATCTAATGTGTTAATTCAGAACAATCCCAAATCGGGCAGAGGCGGTTCATTATTATCATCAGTATTATTTAATTCACGGCGTACACACCTAACGTAGCCGTGGTTAAAGATTGTTGTCGGACTTCCGGACCAGTCTAGGGTGCTGGCTGTCTACTTCCAGACCCTCCTGGTGTCTTGAAAATAATCCTGTATATTTTGTATGAACGTACAATAGTAATATACAGTCCACTATCCTTATCAACAAGTAAAAGCACACTTTTTGGGTCAATCAACATCATATTTACCACTGTTAAACACAGCTGTGTTGTTGAGGAGTAATATCTCTACTACATGTCGTAGACGTTTTGTACAAATCGCCGTATAACATTACGGATAGCTGCTTTCAAAAACAGGTCCGTTTTGTTTTGTGGCGGGCTAACGAATAGCCGTATTGTCATTGCGAGACGTTCTTCTGTATGGCTGCTGACGTTTAGCCTCATTAAATCTCTTGATTTTAGGCAGTGATAGTGATCGATACAACTATGAAATTAGGCCAAGTGTTTTGAGTGCAAATAAAAAAATAACCTAACCACAAAGTGTTAGTCGGGTGCTATGCTCCCGCCTAAACCTCCGAACCTATCTGTGAATAGTTTTCTTATTTCTCCTGTATATATATGTTATAATCTCATGAGCAAAATAAACGCGTTTAAATGTAGTCAAAACATGTAGATTTTTCAATAAAAAATGGTTGTTGTGGCTCACTCGACATAGGCAGGTATAGTGTGTCATGGACTTCTGCAGATGTTTATAAGATCTACAATTAGAACATTTTATGGTTCTATCTTTTATATTAGGGTGGATCTAAAAGTTCGTGGCCGAACCTACATGGAGCTATGACATCTTTTTAAATCTACCGTCATTTGTTAGTATGTGTCATATTGATTTATTGTGTGCCGTTTCATTCCGATACTGCACCATATAAATTTTCTGTGATTATTTGTTTGAAGCAATCTGACGCAATTTTCAATAATGTCGAAAATTGAACACCGTGCAGTCATTAAGTACCTCAATAAAAAAGGCCTATCACCAAAAGACATCCATCAAGATATGGTGAGCAGTTTGGGGGAGTCTGCTCCATCGTATTCCAGTGTCAAGAAGTGGGTAGCTGAGTGCGCGGACGTGAGAGCATTAAAGATGATCCTAGGAGTGAAAGGCCTACATCCTCTACCACGAAAGAAATCATCGATAAAATTTGTGATCTCGTACTGGGTGAACGACGTTTGACTATTGGTAAGATAGCTGAGATAACAAACATTAGTTATGGCCGGTTGCGACACATAATAACGGAAGAGTTGCGGTTCCACCATACTCCTACCATATCAAAGCAACAATCCAAACAGTGGAAAAGATTCACCTACACCGAAAAAGACTAAGGTCGTTTTGTCGACTAACAAAGTCATGGCTTCTTTTTTTTGGGATGCGAAAGGCATTATTTTTGTAGATTATTTACCGAAAGGCCAAACTATAAATTCTAGTTATTATTGTAACCTTTTACGGAGACGGGAAAAAAGGCCTGGAATGTTCCATAAGAAAGTTTTGTTTCATCTAGACAATGCACGTGTTCACACTTCGGTTGAAACAATGTCTGTAATCCATGATTGTGGCTACGAATTGCTGCCCCACCTACCTTATTAGCCGGATTTAG
>JAFELO010000315.1:849640-888894 GCA_017140195.1 Eumaeus atala | reverse complement strand
ATTTGTATAAATAATGGGCAAAATATAGAGAATATAATATGTTTCGTAAAAATAATATATCTTAAAACAATAGCCCATTATTTAAAAGCCTGTTGCATTTGTTTACTCATCGGATGCTGTGCATGTGACAAGCTGATGAAACAGAACGAGCTACCGTTTAGCTGAGATTCATCATGAAGAATGATTTTTTTATATTACATTGCTTGTTAGCCTCTATAAATATATCCTATTAATAATAATGTCAATTTTAGAGACAACCGAAACATAAATTCGTATGGGCCATCGTTATGAATTTACTATATTGAGTTTCCTTAAGCAGGCGTGCTTTAACACGACGCGACACGGAGGAAGGGATCCGAATGCCGGAGACTGTTGCAGAGGCACGAAACTATCCTGCTTTCTATCACTGTCCGTTGTTCCATTCATCGTTGCGAATCACTGAAGAGTCGTTTTGAAAACACTCAAATAGGAGCTGTAAATTTAATATTATTTAGATAAATGGAATCTTTAAACTTAAACGCCTTTGAATAATCTTTAAACTTAAACGCCTTGGAACAATTGGAATCCTAGTATTTAATGGCCGGTGTCGCAGTTTACTAATAAGGTGTCATGTATGGAAATATTCGCGGCCCGGCATACAAACGTATATTTTATTTTTACAATATTATTTTATATTTTATTTATTCAGATGCTATATTTTCTTTTGTTGTCATAGTATAACATTTTGTTGGCATAGTTTTTGGTTGCCCTTAAAAGAAAGTTAACCGGGAGTCTCATTGTATCGGGACCTAATATGTGAAACCAGATCGAACTAAAAAAATAATTTGAAAGAATTTCATAATTATATATTACACAAATTTCAGAGTATGATTGATTGTAATTCAGGTTTGTTGGTCTGTTTTGTGATTCGCTTGCTACTTGATACCCTGTACACTTTGACTAACACATACTTCGCGAAATACGCACAATAGCTCGTGTTTGTTTGGGCCGGTTGCGTTGTGCCCGTCGCTGTGTTTTGTCTTGGTACGGGCTTGATTAAATTTCAAACCGCATTGCTATTTTAGGTGTATTGATTAACAACAATAATTACGTTCAATATGTACGAAGTAATTTTCGACATAGTGAGATGTCTTTATGATTTGAGTGCCACATTTGCCGGCCCGGGGCTGTTCGCTCCTGGCATGGCTACATAGTGCACACACCATTGATAATTTATGAGTAAAATCTTCTAAAATAAAACTTAGTTGTTTTATATGTTTAGCGAGTTTAAACTGTAGGTGTTAAATAATTTTTATTAGTATTAAGAGTTTGACTACCGGCTAACTATACTAATCGGCTGACTGCCATAGACAATATCTTAAAATTATTTTCAAAGTATCTACACGCTTTTACTGACCCAACGCTCGCAACGCCTAATAAAATTTATGTAACTCTGCGACGTTTTTTACACTGCTACAGCCTGCAGAGCAGGGGAAAACTATCATTGCTACATCGGCGTATCAGATGATGTACGTAGCACTTCTATAAATTCATACAATTGTTATATGTAAAGTGAACCTTTATTGTATAACATATTTTTATTCTATTCATTTATATTGTGCGTTAAAGCGAAATATAAAAATAATCATGTCCATCGTCATTTTCGTTAGGCTGGCAATTTCTCGGTCAGTATGATTGCAGGCGTATCATAATTCACAAAATAATCACTTTATAAAATTGAAAAAGTGTGTGTCAATCATAAAATAAGATACGACTAAAATTTGGCACTACCACGAACAGTGACAAATAATATCAATAGTAATCACCTTGGACATCATCATAAATATGGTAATGAACTAGCCGCGGTTTGCATAAATATCACGAATGGATTTAACATTTACCTACGGACCGTCGTGGGGATCGCTCATGTCACCATAGGCATATTGCGGCTTTATATCAAGCCCTTGTATAAAACCAAGATTAATACTAAACTTAACCATGTCGACCGTCCTCCAGTCTACGTAGCTATCGCTTGCATGTTTTTATCGTCAGTTTGCAGCGTAAATAAGAAATAAAATAACAATTTCATTCGATTCCTGCGCCTATTGTAAATGAGTAAATAGTTGTTTGTTAACAGAATTAGGGGGAGCAGACTTAACAATACAATGGGGCACGTAAAACGTTTCGATTTTGCCAGTCGAATAACGCTTTGTTGTAGCTTAAGAGCAATGATGCTTAGTTTACGAAAACATCAGAAGTTGCGCGCAGAAGGGTGTACAACGTACGTGTACCCCAAGTTTGACATTTTTAATTCATTCGGACCACTTTTGTCTTCCGGTCCCTTTGTTGGAAATGTGTATCTTTTGAGTCACGGGACATTAGCGATGACATTTAAAGTTTATTCTGATATTTCAAAATGTGCTGATAGTTTTATCTAAGAATAGGGCTGTCGTCATCATTATCACATGTGCGTATATGTATGTGTACCAAATTGTTGGAAATTTGGTTAGATAATGATCAAGGCCTATGTTGTATGTTCAGCCTAGCAGCCAATTTATTGTAAATAGCGCTTATAGACAACAAAAATATATGAGGACGCATGGCACAATATGTAATGAAATGTTAGTACCGAATTAAGGCAGTAGCACGATTGCACTAACTCTGTTGTGGCTTCAGATCAGCGTCGCCTAATTAGCTCAGCGTTTGCGTCGCTCTAAAAGGCAGACGGTCAAAGGATTCGCCGCTCATTACGCTCCGAGCCAGCCTGCGTCGAGCCGGTATTGTCGCTAAACACTTTGAAAAATATCTCGCACTAGAGTTGGCAAAGTTAATTATAATGTTTCATGGGCAAAATTAAACTTACATTCGAACCGACTCTGTATTTGGAACATCGCGAAGTCAGTCGCGGAACAGACATAGACGGGCAGTTGTACGCGATGTTCGCGGAAAAGTATGATAAGATCGCGTGTCTCGGGCGCGCGGACGTGGCACGCTCTGCTGCGCCGCCCCACGATGAACCGACTCGGATAATTCGTCACGCTGCGTTAATGGTCGCAGAGCACGCCACCACTACTTGACTTTCAGTATCTATTAAGATATATACCGTTAGTTTTTCTACTATTAAACTTCCTACTTTAGATAAGGCTTAATGTTGTACTACCCTCTCCTTATACCTTATTCGGGTAGAATGCCAGCATTTATAATATTGCTAATATCGAGTAATTTTTGTAAGTGGTAGTGCAATGCTGCATAGGATGAGATAGTGGAATGCATGGTGGATGTCACTACATCCTCCTATGCAATGGATTTGGGTTGGCACGACAGGGGAGGTACCTCTCGCTCACTTGATACCGCCGTAAAGTGACACCTACGGTGTGGCGTGGTGGTGGTGAAAAGGTGGGCATCGCTATTATTACTATGCTATGTTCATGGGCGTCGGTAGTCGTAGAAAGGCTCTGATTTCTCGTTTGTCTCCTATACTTTAAAAAAAATCTAGTGAATATAAATATATTTTTTAACTTACTTAACTTTATACTTTACTTTAACTTTATAACTTAGATGATAAAATCATGAATAATTTTATTACTAAAAATAAAATATTAAGTAGACTGCAGGAAGTTGGGTGTAGTTACCTGAAAATGTACTATGGTACTGGGTACTACTCTCTTATTAATTTTTTTTACTGTTGCTTTTGACTCGGAAAAGAGAAAAACAAAATGACGCATGGAATATTCCTATTTTTTGTAGACGGTATTTGGAGCAACTTGGTTTATCGATGAATACTCTAAGTATGCTACAAACACAGATATATATATTGCGTCTGCATATAGAATGTTTTGTGTTAAAGAATATTTTGATTTCATAATAGTTGTGTAAACACCAGGCGACAAGTGTTAATGTTATGGCATTTTCCGATTTATTACACACATCTTGCTATGCCATAGAATTTTGTTTACTAAAAGAAAAGGTCGTGGATGGTCGTTCAGATTTATAAGATAGTGATACTTAGTATGGGACCAGTCTTGTGTAGATCCATGAAACAAATGACGGGCTTGCCATTTGCCAAGCAGATACAGATTGATTCTATTGAAAGCAAATACATGATATAAGTGTATACGTATCTGTAACGTGTGTTGTGGAAATACATACGCAAAGTTAATGGAATTAGATGTTTAACAACGGTCGACTGCTCGGGTTTCTAAAAAAAGGCAAATAGTTGACATGGCCTGTTATTGTAACTGTATATCATGTGGGCGTGAATCGCGTGGCAGATGGTCGGCGCTCTGATTAAAGTTAATTAACTGAAGCCATTTACAGGCGGGGTCTGGCGCGCCTGTCGCACTTTCTACGGCCGCACTAGCCGCCGCTCCCGGTTGCGCTGACCGCATGGTCCACCCTCGCGTGCTCGCGCCTTGCCGCACGAGGCGCGATACAAATAACACTTCGTATGCATATATATCCCTGAGCCGAGTACGCATTTATACATGTAGTGCGTTCTCTTCTATTGAAACTACTTTTGTTTGCAAGTTATTACGCTCTCTAGGAATCATTTTACTTATTCCGCAGTAGATTCCAATAAAATATCATATTGTTTTGTCCCTGGCTTTGACTATTATAAATTGTAGTATTTATCGAGGTGTATTTATGTAGAACAATAATCGTTACATCTGTTAAGGTAAACCCCTGTTATATAACGGTCTCTCTTAAGGGATTCGAAAAAAGGCCTGTGCCGTACTCCTTCGGCGGGCCGATGCAGCCCTATCGATGGCGCTCGGGAGATTAATCGCGCGGCCGCACGCAGCTGGCACACTCGTAACCCTCGAGCCCCTTTTATCACCGAGTAAAACACGCCCGTTGTGTTAATTTGTTTGCTATAACACGACTAATGAATCGCCCCGGGCTCAGACCCGTGTCCGGGACCCCGATCAACCATTAAAGGTTACGATGTTGGAGACGAGCAAACAGACACTAAATTATATAGAGCTGACTCGAAAGCGAAGGTCATCTCATCGTAATAGTGTTAATTTAAAATACACCGGCGTTTTACCTCGATTTCTACAAATCCGGCACGTTTTATTATTTTCAGCTGTCAGTAACGCATCCGTTAAGTGTCTAGCGGACAGTTAAATTTGTTAGTTTGTACTGTTGTCTAATAAATATGTGGGGCGCACTGATTTAGCGCGCATGAATCAGATGCTCTGCTCAGGTGAGCTCGCATTCCGCGCTGTACCTGCGGCCCGAAATATCCGCCGCGCGCACCGCCCGCCCTCACACAGTCACACGTGCCCGGTATTTATTTTAAAACATGTTTTCTATGATTCTACACCAACATCTATTCTACGTTCCATTAATATTTCAAGTATCTACGCGTGTTTACGAAGGCTAAGAGTCCATATTTTCTATAAAGCATAATATTTCCCACTCTAAAGAATGCTAGTTATATACAGTATCTTCTAAATGTTCAGTTTTGAATTTCCATCTGACGCGACAATTGTGAATTGGTAATTGCTAATTTGTAGGTACGTTATGTTTTGTTTTTGTAGAGTTTTTAGAGAGTAATCGAGTATGTAAGGTAATAACATAACATTACGTGTGTAAAGAATACACTCGAAAGTGCCACTAAATCACTACTACGTGCGGACTGACATCCAACAAGAACTACGAGCTTAATTATGCTGAACCTCAATACACATGTAGAAATAAGTGTTACCATATAACCATATAAATGAAATAGGTGCGGCCAGGAGTGCGGCGAAGGCGCTACGCGTAACTTGGCTGCGGCTGCCTCCCTAGCTGGGGCCAGAACATGGTCAGGGTACCTGACCCCATTGCACAGTCCCGATGTCGGAGGGGCCTGATTCAGCCCCCTGTTAAAGGAGTCAGGTCCTGGAGGGTCGGGATTCAGGCCATGTTCTTGATAGAACCGAGGTACCTCAGAATAGGCAGGCGATGACACCTGCGTGGTTTTAGTGGATATTCGGTACAGTTGCGAGTTCCACACACACTCTATCGGTGCCCGCCCAGGACCAATAGTTGTGCGCAAATGAATTTTCTCGCAAAACAAAAAAAAAATGTCTATATAACGTTGTCTTAACCCTGAATGTTTAAAAATATCGGGTAGAATACCTTCAGAGGAAAAAGTCTAGCAAATTGAGACTTCGTTGTAATTTTAAAGTTTCTAAATGCCTTATGAGATTTTCATTAGACGGCCGTAAGAACACAACTCTTCATATTTATTTATCATCTTCGTTAAAAGTCTGGTTATTCCGCCCTAAACGTTTCTTCGTATTGTTTGGTTCACCACTTAATTAGGTACAGCTCGTAAAACTGTCTTACTCATCTTATATTTACCGCGTTTGCCCTTTTTATTAGACGATTACCGGGGCCTCGTGGTTTGCAAAGCGTTATGTAGCACGAGGGGAGCAATTTCATTCGTTTCTTTAGAGATTACAACATCCACACCAAATCTCCTCAAACTAAACAGTGGGCCGCCATTTCATAAAAAAAGTAATAATTAGACACAATATTCTGCACAGTTTTATTTATTTATCGCGTTTCCACAATTAATGTACATTCCGATGGCTGATCACACCAGTCTGGGCTTATCACGTCGGTCCCGGAGGAGATATTTGTCGCGAATTGCACATTAATGTGAAATGAAGATAGTATTAACCAAATATACTCGGTATTTTGTGATTTTACCGTGCAGATAAACATACGTAAGTAGTGTTAGGTGTATGAATACGAACGGTACATATTTGATTATCAGGGTAGCGTCGTGCGAAACTCGTGGAGGATAGCGTGGCGTCGCAATTAGCAGGCCACTCGACGCGTCGCTGCCCGCAAACCATAGCTCAGAATCCACTTGTGTGTCGCCGCGCAAATTAAAACGCGCCACTCCAACAGATCGCGCACTCCAACACCGATTCGTTAATCGAATGAATCATTTTACATTTTTTAACAATGCCATATTTCATGACAGCCAGCTGGAATGTATCATAATAGTATATTTTTAATTGGTCTAATTGAGTAGATAGATATCATCGTGTGTATTACTTAATCGGTTATATTGCGTGGGTCACGAGTTAATCAACACTGAACCCATCAATAATACTAAGTACCATATATGTTTCCCTAAATTGCATAGGAACTATTTGGGGAAATAAGGTTTCCACGTAACACTTGGTTGCCACTTAGGACATTTTCATGATATTTTTTATTAAAATAAATGTGGTCTTATACGACTTTTGGTGTAATTTAAACTCTTTATTCTTATCTCAAATGTTTATGACCGTTATACGGATTAAGGACGGCTGTAGTAAGTTATATTAAGCGCTACTTAATACTATCTGCTACGCTAACACGTAGCTGGTGTAGCCGAGCGTATCGTGTCAGATAGACCCATTAACGATGGTGTCGCGTCGATGAAAAAAAAATCACTTGGAATGTATTAGTTATAAGACAGACTACTACTGCCTTATGTTAAAGTACACTGGAAAATCAATAAAAAAAATATGTCCTCAAATTCATGTGGCCAATGTGTTATCTGTAGCACTGGCACTTTGTCATGTTAGATACAATTTTGTGCGTGGGTATAGGTCGCGACACATAAGTTGTTCACACTTAAGTTTGAATGTGCAGTTACATATTTACGGTCTCAGAAGAGGTGCAGTATGAGGATGAATGCCAAATACAATGCGTTACCATAGTAACTCATAGGCCGTGCCGTCATTTTCTATTCTGCGCGACGTCCACCTGCGCCGACAACTGTCATTTTGGTTCAACTTACACGCCTCGTGAGCCTATACAAAGACTTCACTTAAAGAAAAATAAATACACATTATTGGCACTGTACCTAAAGAGAGTAATGTCCATGCCCTAACTCTGCAAAACGAAGTTTCTCACGCCAGTACTCTAAAACAGACATTCGATTTAGCCAAGTGAAGATTAGGAAGGAAATGTTGTTTGAAAGTTGGTGAAGAAAAAGATTTGTGGGCCGGAGTGTGCGGTCCCGCGGGTGCGCCTCTCGTAATTGAGAGCGTCTGCAGGCCGATAATTGTGGCTGCCCGTGAAGCGCTGCCGTTTCTCGTAGCGTATAAATCATGCTCGTTTCTATCCATTACCTCGTAATGCCGAATTGACTCGCGAAGATTTCCGGACTTATGCTTTCCCCTTTAACAACTATCATGAGTATATTTTTCTCCTATCTCAAGCAATGAGCGCTGTCCTTGATTACGAAAATTTTGCATTATGTACGCCATGCAGGAGAGAAGTGCGACCCGGAAAAACGCCTACGTGCACTTGGTATATGGTGATGTGTCGCAATTCAATTTTGTATTTTTGTAAATCAATGAATTATTCCCACATTTTGTGAAATGTCCGTGCGATGCCGTGACGGACTGCTAGTTAAGTATAGGAACAAATATGGCCTGTAGTTACTTATACTGATTGCGGGACTCAACTTGTGGTGACTTGTGTCACTCGTGATTTAACACAAACGTCACGCTATAAAAAAAGTTTTCCACGTTGATGTATGTTTTTAAATTTTCGTATTTTAAATAAAGTATCACCTGTTGTCACAAGGACGATAACGAAGTAGCAAAGACATGCCAAGCTTTTTTAAAGCAATTTTGTTTGTTAGATAAGACACTTGTGTGCGCGATACATCGGTTGCGTGACGCGGGTTAAAGCTATTCATTCGTTTCGGGTGTATGCCCTAATGAAGCAACTATAAAGAATACTTAAAATAAAAGTTACTTATCAATATGCATGGAATGAAAACAAAATATACTGGAATACCTCATAGTTCCACTTTTTAGTGTTCTTATCTGTTTTGAATTAATGAATATAACGAATGACCTGGAATAGCTAAAACGGTCTGTGAAATTACTGTTGGGGTCAACGTTCAGCTACATACACATTCCTATGTATACATATATTATATTATTTACATATATGTAATATAGTATACATGTATAAATTGTACATGGGTACCAACATAAAATACAGATATTGTAGTATTCGAAATTGGAGCTTTCACAGACTATTGTTATATTATACATATTCTGTATAACGTATGTTTTTATTTAATATTTACTGCCGTCTGTCTAATTAGCCCTCAATTGTGAGTGGCTTCATTTAATTTAAAGATATCTTATTGGAAAATAGTACAACAGAAATAAAAGCATTACCTATATTGAGTAGTGTTGTACCAGAGGTTGGCGGGTACAATGGACATTATCGGGCGTGACGTCGGGCTAGGGGCGGTGCCGACGTAGAGGCATGTAGATCGCGAAATTGATTGTGTGTTATCTGATGGGGCACGGCTCTTCGCCAGCGTTTAAAACGGGCGTCCGACACTCTGCACGCGATGGTTCGGGAGATGGGCCGCACGGTGCGCCGCGCCCCCACGGACGTGCTAATTACTACCCCGTGTGCGCCGGCGACGTCGCCGCTCTCCGTCGGCTGACTCGGTAATTACACCGGCACACCTAATGCCTGTCTTGTCGGTTCTACAACTTTACTTTTGTATTTCTATACAGCTGTTGTGAACTTTCAACTGTACGTACAACCTCAGTTCGATGTATAACTCTGATTTCACTATATACATTTTTACTAGGAGTATTCTATTAGAAATGAGAACTTGCTGTGTTCGGTCATATAAATAAATATAGTGTACAAATAATTTCACATCTGTATCAACTATTTATTTCGATTTTTTTTTTCCTTAAACATTTTGTTGTTATAAATAAAAATATTTATACGTTATTACTAAACTTAAAGAAAACTATTTTTATAGGTTTCGGGGCAAACGAGAGAGAGAGGTATACCGACGGTATGGCTGCCTGTGAATATAACAAAGTAAATCTGAAAATCTTTAACAATAATAACGTGAAGAGTATAAATTATAATTACACTAACCTCACGCATGGCTTCCGTTTAGTCGGGTCAGTCGTAGCGTCATGATGTATATCCTATTCATCATGACGCTACGCCATTCTTCTTTTTCCCTAGCCTTATCGCGTTTCTATATCAGATGATATGGGGTCGGCTTACCTCATCCAGCAGATTTGACCAGATTGAGGGCGCCAGGTTCTACACAGAGCGGCTACCATCGGACCTCTGTAACCCAGAAGGGAAACCAAGCTCAATCCTAGATTAGGTCGAATTGGAATACACGAATCCGGATTTCTTCACGATGTTTTCCTTCACCGTAAGATCACTCAGAAAATACATACATGGCCAGGATCGAACCGGGGCTATCTGAGTCGGAGTCCGTAGCGCTAACCGCTACACTACTGAGGCTCATAGGCGGACTAGTTTTTTCTGAGATTAGCGCGTCCAAGCAAACAAACAACAAACATACAACTTTATATTATTATAGCAAAATATAGTTATAGATTATAGGTACTGCAAAGCCTACATAAACTATGCAAGAGTAAACCCATCTCCCCGTCTTCAGGCTTTGCTATGAGACCCTTACCACTAAGTGCATAATATTCTGAATTGGACGAACGAATATTATTCCACTACTTGCCCTAACTCTGTATGTCACAGTTTTTACACTTTCTTGTAATACTCTTTAGAAGTCGTTATAGGATTGTGGGAGAAAATTTACTTAATACTACAAGCACTCTTCTGCTGAATGACCGCGTTTTGCGCTTTTTTTACGTTTGTCCCCCCACCGAGTGTACAAGGAATGCATGACACCACACTGCTGCTGCTTAATCTTCCCGGCCTCGTGAGGTATCGTCCAGGTTATGCCTCGGCAAAATTCACGTTCTTTCGTGCGATGTGGAAATTTTTCAAGATCAGGATTGTTTTTAATCACATTAGCAAGATAAATTGTAGTATTAGCCAATCATGATAATTTTATATTGTTTAATGCTGCAACATTTAACATTTTATAATTTATGTACACCTAAAGAAGTAGTTGAAGCGAGGGAATTTATAACGAATACGAAATATTCGATTAAAGTACAGTTACGTGTAATTATTACTGTTGTTTCGCTCCTTGAACATAGGATTTTATTTTACATGGCCAGGTCATTAACTTGTTCACTTGTTTATTCACTGTATTCTCGTTACATTTTCTATTGTTTACGAGACCAAACTAATGTTACAATCTTTTCACAAATCGTAAGTAGGTTTTAGAAGATAACTTTATTTTTAAAAGCTTTTCATTATTAGTATATATAGTATTTCTTTAATTGAATAAAGTTAAACGAGCCTTTCCATTACTAGTGACGCCCATTGCCATCCGTATAATTTTTATGCAAATGTGTTACCCTCCTTTCTCCACCCCTCTAATGGGCAACCGGCTACTAACCGCAAGAAACGTCACTAAGGCAGTATCATGTCAGCCAGAGAACTTCCCCGGTCGTGCCGGCAAAATCGGCTGCAATGCGGCATGACATGGCAACCTCATACTAAATTATTAAGTCAATACAAAATAGATAAATAAACACAAAATATATAAAAAAAACATAATATCCATGTGAATAAAAACAAAACGTTTTTGTTCCTTTTTGGATTCTACAATAGAGTTCGATAACCAGCAATGTAATAGTAACATTGATACAAACTCTAACAATTGGAGGGTAGGAGGAAAATAATATAAAATATGTGCATGACAAATTCGGAATGTCTTTGGACGTTGATAGTCGTCAAAAGGCTCCGTGTTCTTGTTTTGTTGTGTGTTTGGACTAACTAATAATTACCTCAATATTAATATAGTAACATTAGACCTAGAGACAGCATGA
Organism: Eumaeus atala; assembly: GCA_017140195.1. Classification (NCBI taxonomy): domain Eukaryota; kingdom Metazoa; phylum Arthropoda; class Insecta; order Lepidoptera; family Lycaenidae; genus Eumaeus; species Eumaeus atala. The sequence goes on along the minus strand of JAFELO010000315.1, from coordinate 877,153 downwards.
CAACTTACTTTTTTCCAACGTGTCAATGTAAGTTTATTTTATTTTTATCTGCCTATATCTTTCTTGAATAATTCCGAAATAAATGTTAGACATCATGTGGCACTGGACACTTCGTTTCGCACAGTGAAATAACAAGCCGCAAATAACTATTAAGGAAAGTTTAAACTAATAAAATAATAAAAATTTATGTGGAAATCAAAACGATCTTAGAACATATATAATGGTGTGAAAATGGCGGGAATATGACAAAGAGAGCAACAATAACATTTCTCTACAGAGCAACACGAAGCACACGATAAAATACGTGAAATTACATTGAAATACCCTTTTATTTGTCCTAATTTAAGTGTAAAAGTTTTGTATAAAATTGGAAAGCTATGTTTTAAAAGGTCTAGGAGTGAATAGCGGTTGTCCCGTTGGCTCCAGTAATTTGATTGGACCCGCAGTCAAGATTGCGCCGTATCCGACCTGCGCTAATTGGCTCGCGCAATACAGAAACAATAACAGAGAGACGGCTCCGAGTCAAAACTTCCAACCGCCTTCGTCTCCTCGCGCCCAGTACCTCTCATTTTTTTTTTAAATAAAATTCGTTTACGACTCGCAGATTGTTATACGGCCAAAGTAGAGCGTCTCTCGTTATGAAAGCGAGCATAAACTTAATTATTTTCCCATTTTAACTAAAGCCTTACGACAATTACAAACTTTATATACATTTCTTTAAAGATGTTTTTTAAATAAGGCGTCTCACAAATGATTTATCGCGTTCATTAAACCCTTGGAATTGGAGGATAATTTGTAACTATTATATGGGAGAGATCGACGTTTTGATAGTGCAGGTGAAGTCGCTAGGCGGCGGCAGACGCGAGGCGGTGCCGCATTGGTAATTGATAGCGACACTTGATGGACGTGCAGCAGCCGTATATTGCACCTCGGGGAGCACAGACCTGGTTATATGGCGCAGGTCACTTACATGATGCTAGCTTCGTCATTCCAAACTTGATCAATAAAAAGTCCTATACATATAATAAAACGATAAATAAATTGATTTTTGTCTGAAGTAAAAGAAAAAAAAAGCAACCATTAAAGATACATTCAGTTCCACTAAACTCTTTGACTGGCAAGACGCTCTGTATGATGCATAAACGAAACACCATTCACTACTCTTTTATGAATATTTTTTTATGTTATTTTAGTCTTAGAAGGCAATGGGTATATTGTTAACGTGCTTACAATAATATGACGATATGTACGTTTTCGCTACAGTAATGCATGAACATTGTATAATTAAGGTTTTGCAAATATAAATTATGTATCATTTAATTCATCGCCGCGGTCCATAGCTTGTTGACATTACTCGGAAAACAAACTCACCTACCCTACCTTAACTTAACCTCAGTAAACTACGTCCGCTGTAAACTTTTAAGGTCTGTCTAATAAGGCCAGCAGTTTGTGGGTTCTCCCTTGTTTATTTTCGGGCTTCAGTCAGGTGATTTGATGATTTTGACTTATTCGCATTCAAGTGTTAATTAACTAGTAAATTAAATTTATTCAGCGTTTATTACTGTTTTATGAATTTATTGAATTCACGGGCAGTAGGAGTAATTTTGATAATTGTTACGTTTTAAATTGATTTTCGATGAAACAATTCGACGAAATACAGTTCAGCTTACTTCTTCCGACACTACGAGAAACTTTGTCAACAGCGAGCTTATTGTGAACAAGACGACGTCGAAAATATGATGACTATTGTTGTTGTATGTTATTCTAATAAATGTAACATTTGCGATTGTGAAAATGAGTTTTAATCTGTTAACCAACTCAGTGAGTGAAACTGGAACGTTTCTCTCGAGAAAGCCACACAACTCGTTTGCTGAACATAATATATATATCTAGTATCCTAAGAATGTGGGATAATTGATACATATTTTCAATAGCTTATGGTTACTTAGCTTGCCCTGGCATTCAACTAGCTCCTCGAAAAGAGTAAGCGTATCAAACGTTTGAGGGGATTATATTTTATGACCAGGTTTCCGTCCTCCTGTCCTGTGCCGAAAATGTCACTTCCTCTCTTCCGATACAAGGGAAGGGTGCTAAGAGCCTTTCAGGGTCTTGTAGAGCAATGTCATTTGTAATGAATTTATAATATATTTTTGTATCGTATTCAAAATATCAAAAAGCGTTACTATTATATTCACGACGCTCATAATGTTTATAGCAATCGTTATATTTGAGTATAAATTTTTATTGAGATGAGACACTATGTACGACATTAGACTCGACACGAGATATACAGGCGAGTAATATTGATTATTACGTAAAAGTATACGCGATGTGAAAGATGTTTTTATTCGCGCAACACGTCCTCGCGACTGGCGGCGATGTGACATCCTCCCGCGGGACACCGGCCGTACTTCCGAGCGGAGATATTTATAGTCGCCCCAGCAGCCGCCTTCACCTAATGTAACGTTTTATGGTGGACCCTTATTACGGCTCTCCGACCGCGCTCGTCTTCTACCGCAACGGTATTTCGATAATTTAATATTTTACTTCTCCACAGGATCCTTCTTAGTATCGATTATCTAATGTGCCCTTGTGTAATCGTGTAACTCTTATGTAGTATTTGGTCACTCTTTCCATTTTTCAAGTACCATGGAAAACAATAAATGTATTTTTCAAGTCGGTATGACATTTAGTTTTTTAAAACACATAGTTTTCCTCGTAGCAATTATTTAGAAGTTTTATGGCGGTAAATATTGAACACGAAATAATGACGTCTCTCTTTGCCTTTTGGCTGTTATTAAAAAAAAAAGACATGTTGCTATAAATTGTTCCATGTCACTTCTAAATATTGGAACTTTCTCTACTGGTAGTTGTCTAAAGTTTAAATATAGATTATACTATGTCATGTCATCGGTGAACCGCCGAAGATGAAGTGTGAAACAATTTCAATGCTACGAACTGTAACAAAAAAAAAATTAGTTGCGGGAAGCGGAACTTGGGCAAATCCCGGAGCGATTTGCCACCGCCTATTACGTTACCCAGCGTACGCTAATCGCATCACCCTTAACGCCTCTATGCCTTGTTTCTTCCGAGCATCCTAAAGTAATGGCAGGGAAAAAGCTCCTTTTGTTATATCTCGCTGAGCCATTCAAGAGTATTAACTTTGATTTGCGTAATTGTTCTTTAAAATTGACTGTTTTATTTTGCACACAGCTCTTTGTTATTTTATAAATCTCCTAAGTCGCTCTTTATTATGCAGACATTTATTGTTTATGTAATGAAATATCATTATTATGATAGATTGGGATTAAGACCGGTTCCTGAGGCTAATGGTCGTGTAATTACACGTCTAGAGGAAAATAATATTTTGACCACGATTGAAAATATTGCCGACAAAGGGTGTGTGTATCTATAATTATGAGATCACAATAGATATATCTGAACATATTGTCTTCCACATAGTATTTTGACTGCACAAACCGAATAGTTTCTGGCGGTAGTAATTGAGGTAGTTAGTAACTGGGGTAGACAGAGGGAATCTAGTGCCACGTAACACGATTCTTCCTGTAAACTTATGAACAAAACGAAACACATTACGAAGCAAATGTAGTTTACTCGTTCTAACTTTATTGCCGTTTTCAAAAATTATAACGTTTAAAAAAAGGATAACCTTATTTAGCCATTGATATGCCTGATATATAAAAGTCATTAGACGGCGACTGGCTTGCCATTTACTTTACTATTTATACCGTCTTGGAATTGGTCAAATCACACCTAAGCTGTACGGTGTGGGTAGTGCATATTGTAGGGATAAATTCTTCATTGCCAATCGCACGGATTGTTTTAGGGACTCCAAATTATCATGGCGTTTAGAGCAAGCTGAGAGTACTATCAAACTGACCATGAATCATAATCCAGCGGATTAAGATCGGGACTAGTTGATGGCCAGTCTTCAGCTCTGAATAAGTCCGACAAATTCACTTCCAACCAAGACTCCGTGGACCGAGCATTATGACCCAGCGCTGAGTCTTGCTGGAAGGACCATATTTGGTTGTTGAACAAGGTGTTATTAAGGGGCTTAACTACCTTCCCAAGAACGGTATCTTGATACACTTGTGCCGATATTTTTACACTTTTTCACAAAAATATGTCTCGGTCACCCCTTCATAGCTAACACCCAACTAGACCGTCAATGAAGTCGGATAATGGCCACGTTTTTTACTTGGATTTTTGAACATAAAGACAGTCATTTTGTTGCACGATTGGAAAAAAAGGTCATCCATAAACAATTTTTTTTCTGTGAACTCCCTTTGCGTGCCGCTTCAATCAACTACTGATATTTTAACCCTATTCATCTTCAATTTATCGGTTAGGAAATGACCAGTGCGTCTCTTATGGTTACAAGTCCTAAGTCATCTCTTAAAGTTCGCGACATGGTTCTAGGTGCTACCTTCATTTCCCGAGATAAAATCTTTTGGTTTCGAACAGGATTTTTTCGAAGTCTTTCCCTTACTGCTTTGACCACCTTTTTCTTGCGAACATTACTTGGACGGCCAGATCTTTGTCTCTCACAAACACAGGAGTACATTTGACTAATACCAAGCGTTTGGAGAGTTTTAAAAATTGCATTGGGCTCCATGTCTACTTTGTGTAACATAATCACAGCGTTCTGTTCGTTTTATCACCCCACTCCCTTTTAATATCGCAAAGTATTGTACAATGTCCTGGCGCCAAATTGAGAGAAAACAATGAACCATCGTATTAAAATCACAGATTCCAAATTCAAATGTAACATTTTCTATTTTTAATTGTAACAGTATTTATCGCCAACTAAGTACACATAAAAGCAAAGAGATTTAGATCGCAGCAGAATGAAAGTGTGGTCGTATGTTTTCTTTAAAAATGCATCATTTTGATGATGCTGTATATGATGGTACTTCGTTCTTCTGATTAAAATATTCAGAACCTAAATAATTTCACGATATTTCGGCGACGTGAGAATTAATCACACATTGTAAAGCGCGATAATCTTTCAAATATACATTTAAATTGTAAAATTATTGAAAATAAGGGGAGATGTGTTCTATGCTATTTTAAGTAGCCATGTCTATTGGTCTCAAAATTAATATTACAATTGATTAATTAAATTTCTTACTGTAAGGAAAAGGAATGATAATGATCAATAAAAAATATATCTAATAAAAACAATCTTACTACTTGCTAATGTTGTATCTAGTGATTGTCGTGTGCGGGGTGCCGGGCGCGTAACTTTTTAGTTAATAATAAGTGTGAAGCCGTACGACACGCTCTGTTGCTCTGTCGGCCATTCAACTTGCCGTAGAGCTCATTTTACAGTTTTCTTGTAGAGGAACTAATACTTCCTAGATTTTATTCCACTTACATGCGCGTTGTTTATGTAACAACACGTTGATGTAAGGAGACGGGGACCGCGATACAACTCGTTGCTTGGAATATATAGTTTATTTCGTAATAGTGACAGAGTCATCATCACTCATAAATCTTATACAAGCCAACGGTTTTTATTGCATTCCATATTGTTATACTATTGAACTAACTTTAATTAGATAAAAATAATTTAGTCAGGGAACGATATGATTTAAGGTATATCAATCTATATACTATATACTATGTATGTATGTATATATATATATATATATATATATATATATATTCATTCATAAAAATCTACTTAAACAGAAATGAATTTACGCGTATCGGCCAGTTTTATAATTTATATTGGTCAGGAGATATAGGATAGGAACAAGTTATTTTTTTCTAAAACCAGTTTTTGGATATGTAGTCAATTAGTTGAAATGTTTAGTCAGATGACGCATATTTGTTTGAGAATGCCAATACTCAATTTTTATAGGATAGGGGCAAACGCCTAATAGACATCTGTAAGACTAGGCGTCTTACGGACGCGTTGCCGCATTTTAAGGAATAGCTATGCTCCTTTTTTAGAGACCTCTAAGTCGTATCGGATCGGAAATACCGAGGGAGGTAGCTACAGTTGTGCGCGGTAAGAAGCGGCGTTTAAACCGCACTGTTGTGAGTTCACGGACATCAAGGTGATGGGCGTGGAAATTAGAGTTTTGTGGCGATGTAAAATTATATTTTTATGTTTTAAGTTTCACGAATGCTTTTTAGACAAAACCTATGGAGGCGATATGGCTAAAACTTATGCTTCAATAGACTGCTTACCATCAACATTTACATCGTTACTTATTATCGTTATATCTTAAAATCTAGATCATAACAGCTCGTGTAAAGTAGCCTAAAAGTTAGCAATCAAATAAGTACGTGCTTATGTCACGTCATTCAATATCTGATGAGTCAATCATTGATTTCACTAGTGTTCCAGAAGAACATTCATTCGATTTATGGGAATATTTTCATAGTTTTTCCGAAATACATTTTAACTTAAAAGGTTTGTAGAATACTAAGCAGACCGACATGATTTCTCGTATATTCCGATTCCCGTAGGCAGTCCCGTAATACAAACATTTTAACCCATATTCCACTTTCATCAACAATTTTCTAAAATGTTGAGCGGGGGATGTCTAGATCATAAAATACAAATGTTAAGGAATCTGTCACTAGATATTATATTTTTTACAATTATGTAAACCAATGGGAATCACATGATTGTACTTTTCATAGGTTAGATAATCTCATGACTAAAAATTGTGTGTCGAATTGAGCTTAGGTGGCGATTTACTCGAGGTATGTTTTTCGCGTTGATCCAATTTGGAGGAGGTAACGAAACGTGCTGTTGACATTTTTAAATATGATTTTATCATAAGCACCGTGTAAGTAAGCCGCAGTAGGCAGGTTCCTTCAGCTAGACAGCATATTGTCACGTAGTTATGAAACGTAAAATGTTGCTTTAGCTTTCGTTAGCAGTTCCGCTGTATAGGCCGGTGACTCTACGCCCCACCATAACTCCCTGAGTTCCTAGGAAGCAAGACTGACATGAAAGAGTCATATTGGCCCAATTTAAACGGGCAACATCTCGGTTAAACTGTCCTGTCAGCGGGTCTGTGGCTTGGGTATCGTAAGTTTTGTTTAGACTTGAGTAGATACGATACGAGTTAGAACGTATCGAAATGTTTGTATACTACATTTTCGTATACAGATACAGGACCCAGGTCCTGTATCTTTATACGAAAATGTAGTTTTCAGAGTAAATACGTAACTACCATATTTATTATGAACTAAAAGTGCCCTGCTATTTCACCCGGTGGTTAAGTAAGTCTTTAAACCCATGTTACACCCTTAGATATGAAATTTTAAAAAATCCTAGTGCTAACCATCCTCAACGAACAATGAATGTTAACAATAAACGATGTCAAATTTTAACCTTTGGCTCGGCGATCAGTTGGTACTCAGTAACGGAAGATTCTTAGGTATTTTTAATATAATACACAATTACTTAATATATTATATTTGTTTTGTTATATTAAAAACTAAATCGTACTCTTCAAACTTTAAGAAGGTAGCCAAAGGGAGGTGTGTTAAAATTACAAAGTGGCTCTGTTTGTGATGTAAACCACCTTAAGTCCATTGCGTGCTATTATTATATTTATGTCAAAATAATGATGCCTTCCTGACATACTTTACTTCGTGTCAATTTTAGTTGTTAAGGGCTACTCTCGTGCCCCCGGCGATGGTGCTCGTTACCGCCTTAGCCTCACCATGTACACGCGTAACGTTTCTACCGGTGTTTTCACTAATGATGACACTTCTCTACTGGCTCGCTGTATATAATATTTTTACTACTGATACAATATACATAACTAAAAAGCTTGATGAATTTTCATCTATGCATTCTTCTCTTTAAAGAAAACTATTTTTGTTATGCTATGAAATGTGCATACGAAGTAAACAGTTTTTACTTTGCACTACTATTCATCCGAGTTCATTGTTCTACGAAATTGCTCTGCGCTGGGAGTAGCGCTGTAGGTCTTGTTGTTGCCTTGTTTATTTATTGTAAAAATGGTATGGGCTATGCCAGTGTAAATGGTTTTGCAATTGCCGGACCCGCGTAATAGAAATTTATTTTCATAACGGAGCCCGCAAACTTATAGACAAAATAGATAACGAGTGGCATCGGAACTGTACACAAGTTGTTATATTGAAAAATCAGCGCAAACTTCGACGAATTCATCGGCAATGGCAAATAGATAGCCGATAAAATGATAGTATGTTTAGCTGTAGTTGTTTACTCGACAGCGGTAAAAGGTTTGCGAGTCTCTCGTGGTGCGGCCGCTCTTGTTTTCATTTTGTTATTTACTTTTAATTTGGCAGCAAGCGGATGATGTGGCGGGCGGGGTCATGTCGCGTGAATAATTGAGCCCGATGTACGGGCTGGTTCCTGTTCATTGAGTGACCAATGAAACGATTTGTACTGTAGCACAACAACCGCGTTATTAACTTATTGAGTTTCATTTAATATTCAATTAAACTTCACAGGAGCAGAAATACAATAGTTTATATTTCATGTATCGGTTTAATGAAACATATTTGTTACTATTTTTCATATATGTTTCTACATATCTAATGATAATGTCTCGAGGTAAATAGCTGAAGTATTAATTCCCTACGAGAAACTTGACATATAGTCATCACAAGTAAACGAAAAAAAAAGCCCACTGTCCGCTTGTAATTGAAAAAATTAAAATAAGCCAATTTCTACACCAAAGAACGAACGCGAAACCCGAAGAAAGGTTTCGCGTCGTATAAAGACGTGAGCTAAACTATGGTAAGAAAGTAATTTGAAGTAGGTATATTTTTAGAGATAAATGATGGTCGGCGATTCGCAAACCTCATTTATAATGCTTGATGTTTCCGTGGGCATTGTTAATTATGTTCAGTGGGAAGGCAGGTTGGACGTCTCCGCGACAGGCTGCTTCTTAAAATACTTAAATTATTTTACAATAATAATTAATGAGCTTTCTTCGGAATTTCTAAAATAAAAGCTTTTTAATGGCGAAGTTTTGTTCCACCCATGTGAATTCAATTCGCGACTGGTTTTGAAAAAGAATTACATTTATCTTTACTTTGTTTTATAATTACCTGCTGCTCAGTTAATTATTTAACATTACTAAAACAGTAAAAAACAGGGTGTCATGCCCATACTGCATTGCAGGCGAATCGGGCCGGAAGAACCGGAGAAGTAACTGTCACTCACACGCCCTGTTGCCTCTTTTAGCTCGTATTTCTTCTGTTTTTTTTTATATCAATATCGAATATCAAACTGCGTGAAACATTTCCTGGTACATTTTGTCTGGCTGTCCAACGTATACCGTAAACCGAAATTAGTTCTAAAAAAGCAATAGTACAATTGGTATGATTAATTATTGAACCAATTATAATAACTATCTCGAAAATCTTTCCGACGGAATTATGTGCAAATATTGATGTCTTAAGTTTACAGGAATGTTACTCATTACAATAAAACTACTTTAACGGATTTTATCGCGGTTTATTTAATTATTTAACTAGACGTTTCAGAAGCGTTACAGCAACCATGGTCACGTGTGTAAGGCTTCTGAAACGTCGGGCCATTTAAATAATTAAATAAACCGTGATAAAATTATTTTTTATTTTCACTGTTATGTGTGCAAACGAAAAAAAATGCACTGTGCATAGCACTACCTTCTTCTAAACTGCATGTCACTACATACCTCTTCCTTATGTAACAGATTTAACCTGTAATACTTAAGTATTACAGTTATCAAGATGTTTTCGTGTGCCTTCCCTGGCTTTTAACGCTTGCTCTGTCCGTCTTTACTCTGGTTTACAGATTCGCGATACCTCTGCAGTGTTATATATACAACTTTCAACTTCTACACCTAACGTACTCTTCGTAAATTGCACATACTTAGTCTGCCCGTAAATACTGTAACAATTAAAAACAAAAAAGTATTACTTTTACATTTGAATTTGCAATCTGTCATTTTTAAAGGCTTGTTCATTGTGTTTTCTCATTTTGGCGCCAATACATTGTACAACATTTTGCGATATTAAAATGAAGTGGGGTGGTAAAGAAAAGAGAATCGTTGTGATAGCATTACACAATATAGGTGTGGAGCCAAATGCAGTTTTTTAAACTCTCCGCGCACTTGGCATTAGTCAAATGTTTGTGTCAATAGGGCTATCAATAGGTATAATGAGACTTCTCTTTGAGACAGAGAAAGATCTGACCGTCCTCGTACACAGAAAAAAATTGTTTATGGTTGAGGATTTTTTACACTTGAACAGCATTTTAACAATCAAAATGACCGTTTTTACGCTCATGGCTCCAAGTAAGTTTCGCAGTTAATCAACAGATTACATCGTGGGCATTATTTGACCTCAGTGACGGTCTGGTGGGGTGTTAGCTATGAAGCAGTGACCGAGACATATTTTTGTAAAAGGTGTAAAAAACATCGGCACAAGTGTATCAAGATACCATTTTTGAGAAATCCCCTTAATAATACCATATTCAATACCCAAGTACATATGTTCCTTCCAATAAGAGTCGGCGCCGGGTCATACAGCTTGGTCCACGCAGTCTTTGTTGGACGCGAACGTCTTGGACTTCATCAGAGCCGGAGACCAGCAGTCGTCTAGTCTTGAGCCTTGATCTTAATCCGCTGCATTATGATTTATGGTCGGTTTTAGAGAGTACAGCTTGCTGTAAACGCCATGATAATTTGGAGTCCCTAAAACCATCCATACGATTGGCAGTGAAGAATTTCCCCATGTAAAGAGTGCGTGCTTTTATTGATAACTGGCCTCAACGTTCAGAGGACGGTATTGCAGCCAATGGAAACCACAATAACTAAAGGTAATAAATTTTATTTGCTATTTAAAAAGTTTTTTTTCTTTTTTACAATATTTATGGCAAAACTAGGTATATTTGTCCAATACCAAATTCTAGTTCTGAAATAAAAAACAGAATTTTGCAAAATTATCATCAAATTTCTTTGTAAATTTGTTTTAAAATTAATTTTAGTTGCACTGAAACAATATTTTATGAATTTATTGGTAAAAGACAAATGATCACATTTAATTAAACAAAGATTTCTACCATTCTCAGAGGCACAATCATAAACTACTGCGTTTGAATTGTAATTGGTTGTCTGTCACGTTATGTAACGTAAGTCTACGGAATGTAAATACAAGTACGAAAACCTTATTTATTAACTTATACGTAGATTTTTGAACATGTATTATGCAAATTGTAACGTAATTCAAAAAGGGTGCGACATGGATAAGGCTTGCGTGCTGTTGCATCATTAGGTCCACTGACTAGTCGAAAGGGGTGGGTCGTATTGTCTTGCGTCTAATAATATCGTTGTTTGTTCTATAACATTTTTGAATCCTGAAGCTATTCATTTTGCGGTGAATTAAAAACAAAGACTAAAATTGATAAAACCTGCCCAACAGCTATGATACCTACGAATTTATAATTAAGTCCCTGTAGATATTTCAAAACATACTTAATTCCGGAACTATTCTTTTATAACTAGAGTTAACTAGTATTAATAATAATAAAGCCAATGAGTTATACTTTTTATTATATTAATAGTTAAGGTCTGCGGAATACAATCTGTTCTAATGTCAACATATCGACATTGAGAATGCAGTACAGATAAAGAATACACTAACAGGCTGTTAAAAGAAAAAATGTATCACTCAATACTTTTTTCATCTCAACTATTTCTCGAGCGATATCTCTAGAGAACATTCTTCCAAATTGGATTCAAGTTGGAATCTCGCGCTTGTTAAACCACAACTGTTTTGTTTAGTTTCCTAAAAGATATATAAACATGTCTCTAAATTAATTAGCAGTTAAGTTGCGATACTTCTGAGTCGCTTGATTGTTTTATTCGTTCTTTGACACTTGGATTCACTTGTTTTTAACTTGTTAATTGTTCAGAACTTACTAATGCTTTGCCTCTCAACATTTAATTTATTTATTTGTATTGAATTATCTAGTTCTTCATAACCTTTCAGGAGTTGTCATTGAGTTTTTTTTGCGGTGCATCATTATTAGACAGACATCGTCTTTTAAATAATAATGATATTTATGTCTAGGAATTTTATACTAAACGAATACATTTACAATCCGGTCACTGTGGTGTGGTAACGTCATATTGACATAACGAGTGTAATGTATTCAATTTACAATTGTCATGTATGTAGAAAATGGCACATTAGCTAACATACAATACTGCTCCAAAGTATTATTATTGTATATTTGTGTACTAATGTGTGTATGCAAATAGACCGGAAACTCTGTACTACCAGAGAAGACATGTAAGAAAGTGGTTTTGAGTCGGCACCTCTTGAGGTTGTGCAGGGGCTGTGGCGGGTGTTTGTTGTGGAGATAGTGGGCGGTGCAGCGGCGCGCGGGGCCGGCAGGTGCGCGCCGCGCCAGTTCCGCGCTCTATGCCACCACGGCGGCACGCGTCGCGCAGTGAGATGTAGTGCGAAGTGCTCTCGTGTGTACATACTGTGGGACAGGATACTAGGACCATGGTCGTGCTCGAGGGAGGCGGTGCCCTCTTGGAGCCGGCACTAGCGCTGGACGGTGCTACGGCCGCGTGCCTCGAACGTGCCTATGCCCAGGCGGATGTTTCCCTAAAACTTTTACCTAAACGGTACATTAACTTGCACCAGTGGCTCTCGCCGGTGAACACCTCAGTGACGGCCGCTACGGCTGGCAAAGATCTAAAGTTACAAATTGTAAGTCCTCATTTTGTCTATATCCTCTAGACATAAGTTATGAATACTTGTAACTAGTTTGACAGTTTCTAATCAGATAATATTGATTTGTTTAAAATATCACATTTCTTATTATTATTAAAAGTTTTTGGTAACCGTCACAGAAATGTTTTTTGAATGTTAGCAATGGATGATAAATTGTACTTACATTAATATCATAAATTTTATGTATAAGAGAAAATAAATCATTTTTGTCTTTTAGATGAGAAACTTGAGAGAATTTTTTACTGAAGCACAGCTATTTAAAAAATATATAAAAATTTTACATTCGAATGAAACATATTCACATACGAAAATTATATAATTTTGTGAAAATAGTGAACACAGGTGTACATCCTAAAGCATTTAATTTGACATGACATACACAAAAAAAGAGCACAATAAACCTTCACTACTCCAGGGAAATAATATGGTTCAGCTGTTTAAACCATAATCAGCACAACATCAACACATCGCAAGCACCATATCCTCATCACATTATTACCGCTATAGTCAAAGACTGATTAAGGTAACAAGCATCATAATATACAAAATTCTTGCTCGATCTCTATTTCTCACACAGACACCAAATAGCAATAATTATATTAAAATGTAATTATGGACCACATTTAAATTAACTGTGTTATTAACAGAATAAAAATATATCGCGTTTTCACAATGCATCATAACATTACAGCTTTATTGCACGAATGACAACAGCAGTCAGTGAGGGCGTTCGTTATTCTACATGTCCTCGTAAACTATATGATATAAAATATAACCATCGATAAAGTTATTTCTCTACGGATGAGGGCGATCACTAGGCCTGAGTACTGGGCGACGTAAAGTGGCGCGTGGATGTCAAAATGCATATAGGCACCGAATACCACTAAACTCGAAAAAAAAAAAGATTAGAAGCCTCATGCGCTGTATCGCCCTCTGCGCCGCGTTTGCTTAGATAGCCAAATTAGGCTTCCTAGCCTCAGGCTGATTTGACTTCCGCGGTGCTTAGTTTCTGAGCCATCCTGATAACTGCTAATACGAGTTGGGGCGTGATGGGTATTATCCAAACAATAACTCTACAATAATAAAGAAGTGAGAGAGAGATTAGGAATGAATGAATGTATCGGTGTAAACAATGACGGAAGTAAGGTTTGTATGAAGAGAGTTACGTGGAGGAGGCAAGGCAGGTATGTAAGTATATATATATATATATATATATATATATATATATACAATAATGCGGTAGCTTGACGGGCTATTGAACGTGTTATGTTGGGTATTTCTCTGTCCGACAGAATTCGTCATGAAGTCATAAGGCATAAGGCAGAGAAATGAAGTAGATTATTCGATATCACGCGACGAATAGGCTTGCTGAAGTGGCATTGGACTGGTCATACACTCAGAAGAACAGATGGCGGATGGCCCAGTAAGGTTCTGGAGTGGAGGCCGCGTTTAGGAGAGCGAAGTCTCGGTCGACAACTCACCAGGTGGGAAGACGATCTCCGTGCAGTAGCCGGTCCGGGATGATGGTGATGATGAATACAATAAATAATGGTCTGCTGTTAACGGCCTCGAGTTGTATGTCAGTAAAACCTGAAGTACTCGCATGTCCAAAAGTTGCCAGTAACAAAGAAATATATAACGAGTTTTTTTTTTTTTTTCAGAAATTCAGCACACGATATAATTTCCTATTTATGAGGTTACTTGAAACCGGATTTTAATTGAGGTTCCTCGGGCTTATGTTCGAAAAGTCTCGATGGATTGACTTTTTTTTTCATCTTATTAATTTCGAGTGATATTAATTATATAATATATTTCAATAAAAAACATATAATTCAATAAAAAAACAAATATTTGAGTAATAATTGACCCCAGATGTTCATATTCTCGTCTAAACAAGGGTGTGACTATATTATTTTAAATGTAAAAAGAGCTCAGGTATAGTTCTAAATAGTTATTAAAAGAGTAACCATTTACACTAATCTAGATTAATAAATCGCGAATGGAGTAGTGTGTAAAACCAATATCACAATGTCAGTTTTGATTTATTGTCTCCTCTTTTGCCTACATTTGAAGTGCCTTTGTTGTGTCTATAAGCACTCCAACAGTAAAACCCCACGTTATCTAGTGGTGGTGGTGGTCACTGCTCGCTAATTCCCTATCTCATTAAAACCTAAAACTTTGACCCTTAATCAGCAGTAGGCGGACTTATGAGTAACTAGATGTTATAAGAAACGCATGGCGGTGGTTAATATGGCATGACGCGA
The DNA here is from genome assembly GCA_017140195.1 of Eumaeus atala. Taxonomy (NCBI): domain Eukaryota; kingdom Metazoa; phylum Arthropoda; class Insecta; order Lepidoptera; family Lycaenidae; genus Eumaeus; species Eumaeus atala. The sequence goes on along the minus strand of JAFELO010000315.1, from coordinate 862,109 downwards.
TGCATTATGCATGAAATGTTATGTATATTAGTCGTCACAAGTAAATAAACATGTGATATATTACACTACTTATCCGGGATGGGTGCAAGTAGCAGGAGATCGATCGTCTTGGCATTCATTGAGAGAGGCCTCTGTGCAGCAGGGGACAGGTAAGGGCTGATGATGATGATGATATAACACTACTGCGTTGGTACGTATACTAACACGATATATTGTGTTGTGTTATATACTATACATTAAAGCGTTTGGTAGTATATAATATGTCTATATATATATATATATATATATATATATATATATCCTTCCTCGGTAAATGGACTTATCAGATACAGTTTTTCTGGGATATCATTCACTCGTAGCGAAATAATGAAGTTTGTCTTTTAAAACAGTGTACTCGTGTGTATTCGTGACTCGATGGTTGCAAATCACGTACATCGAAGTTATCGTGTATTATGATTTTCTGTCTTGTATCAATATAATATACTATAGATAAATATTATATAAGAGGTAGTGCCATGCATCGTGCTCATGTCCAATTCGGTTGCATAGAAGGATGTAGTGTCATCACTACATCCTTCTGTGCAACCGAATTGGGCCGGCACGACCTGGGAGGCATCTCTCGCTCACTTGATACCATCGTAAAGTGACACCTATGGTGTCGCGTTTCGTGCGGTTTTTGAGTAGCCAGTGGCCTATTGGAGGGGGGAGGTGAAAAGGAGAGCAACGCAATCGGCATACTTATGCTGATGTTCATGAGCGTCGGTAGTGGTTGAAAGGCTCCGATGCCTCGTTTGTCCCCCTATACTATAAAAAGGTACACCTAAGAGATAAGGATAATCTTAATCAGCCATGTTTGCACTTTAACACAAGCAAATTGGAAAATAAACCGACACATTCATACGAATGTTAAATGTTGCCTTGTTTTATTACTAAGCAGGTAGTATAATTGTGAAAATATATATAAAAATATATCTCCATTTCGTCAAAGTATCTAAGGTAAGGTAAACCAGCAAACCCGTAGCTATACTCGTACCACCGGGGGTATCGCTCCGTCCGATCTTTCCGCATTCATCGTTAGGACATGAAAACACGCTAAATGTAGAGATGTTTCTTCAAAAACGGTTCCATTCCGCTTTTCGTGAGTTTACATTTACGGATGAAATTTTCCATTAAAGAAATTGAGATCGGTTTTACAGTCAGCATAATTAGCATCCTCTCTGTCCTATACCTGTAAATATTAATATACAATGATACATACCAATTGGTTATCCTTCTGACATTTATTTCACATGAAATATGAAAATAAATAACAAAGCTCTATTGTGAAAGGCTTCGTTTAAAGCATTAGATATTAGGGCTAACAGGGCTCTACAGTTGTACACACCCGTTTGCTTGCCGCAGTGCTCGTTTATTTGCGCCTTCCTAGCTCTTTTGTTATACCCTGTCGCCTGTGTCTGCTTTGAAAAATTGTAATGCAGCAGTGTTGTAAACGCGACTGTTCGCGATTGTGCTATTCTGTAACATGTACAAATTTTCATATGCATGTTATATTTTCAAACAAAACTATTTAGTCCAATTCATAAGTAGTTAGATGGGGTTATGGTCTCTTACCCAACTTGAATCTTTGCTTTGATAAATTAAGAGGTCGACTGCAGAACTGAACTATGAATAATTACGGGAAAAAAGAAACGGTTTTATACAAAAATATTTCTTTTCACGTGCTTTAAAAAGTATTTAAATACATGAAAATGCAAAATTTAAGTTATTCATATCGCGGCCGGTTATGTTATAACACTTAAAACGACACAAGCAAATGTAATGCAAAGACACAGCCGGTGTTTTCGGGCTATAGAATATATTAACCGGCACCGGGCGATGTTGGCGTCGGAACGCAGTAATATATTTCACTAGCGGTCATTTTCGACAATTAACCACATAAAATAAGTGAAATTATGCATGCGGCCGACGACGGCATATATCACGTCCAGTTACCGAGCAGTCGAGCACGATACCCATCCACCTGTATATTCATTATTCAAAGAAATGTTTCGCTCGACCATGCCTCGTCCGGAAGCAGGGGCTCTGTTCTTGTGATTGATGGAGAACTCCTTTCTTTTAATTTCTTATTTTGTTTGTACTGGCCCGCGCGAGCAATGAATCTATGCATTAACAATCATGTTTTTTTATATTTGTGTTTCGTGTTGCTTTTCCTAATGCTATCTAATTTATGCATGCATTCCAATTTGGTCAAAGGGACCTCTAAGCCCTTCAATTTTTAATCTATGCTTAGTGAGCTTTCGCTTCAGCCAGACCTCTCAAACCGTTGGATTCATTTTCTCTTGCAATTTCCTACAATTTCCGGGCAGCGTTTGGCTACACTCCCGTACTGGAAAATTATTTTCCTGTGTATAATACCCTGGTCATACGGTTTGATTAAATTTTTTAAATATTTATAGGCTTGCTTTTGTAAAATATCAATGCGAGTAAGCGTTACAAGGACGAGCCATATCGTCGTGATCATAAATGAGCCGGCGTATAAGCAATTGAAAATGTTTCAAGTTGAAGTCTGCATTTTAGGCAATAACGCATATCCTCACACACAAACCCCTTATCCTACTGCAGTAAACTACCTTGTAACAAGACGGTTCGTGTTATGACGTTAAGGTTAATTAATAATAATAATTAATTGCTGTGGAATTGTCATACCACGTTGGCCTAGTCCTGTGGCAAGTATCGTAAGTACTGGTGTAACAGGTAGAAGACAACGGAAATATATATAATATTTTTATAAATTTATGAAATTGTATATACTTAGGATTATTATTATTATGGAAATACATATATAAACATCCATGACTAAGGCGCGACTCGAACCCGCGACCTCTGGCGTAGCACGCGGACGTACCGCCACGTTATCAACTGAGCCAGACGGTCGTCATATATTCGAAAATAAAGTTATTGTATTCTTTACCAGCGATCCGCTCCGGCTTCGCACGTCAATACCAGGGACCAAGTTATACACTTAAAACCTTCCCTTGAGACAGTTTTATTTAAGAGTGAATCCATCCGTAAATTTTGAGAAAGTTGATCACATACGGAGATAGCTTTTAGGGACTCTGTTTTATATACATTGTTTTCGCCGGTGGCCCACTGCGGGGGGGGGGGAGGTATAGAGGAGGGCTACGCATCGGCATAGTAATTATGTTGATGTTTCAGAGCGTCATCGTTCTGATCCTGATCGTATATCGATATATCAGCATAGCGATTATGTGGTAGTTTATGGACCTTAAAAAAAACTTTCGCGAGAGTCAACGTTGTCATGTCGGACATTTCAGTGCATGTTTTCAATGCAGCAATGAATAGTATTTATTAGTGTAGTAAAGCATTGCGGCGAGGTGTTATTTGATGTGCTTCTATTTCCCATCTGTCACCTTGAGGTGTGCGTGAATCAGCAGTCGGCGCGCTCACCGGTGTGACGGCAGTTCAAGAATAGCGTGCGGTCTATTTAGGAATCCTCTCGGTTTGTTTGCCAGCAATATGTGTCATTGTTAACTAATTTAAGTAACGGCATCTGCCAGCTGTTACGAAATTAAGATGTGTGATATCGACTTCTAAGGGGTTCCCAACATTAGTAATACAGTCCTTAGTTCCTAAACGTAACTCGTCATCACCAAACGTATAGTGAGCGAACGAGCGAGTTTTGAACATAGCGATTCTTTATTACATTTAAATTTTATGTCGCCTATTAAAAGAAATAAGAGCACACTCAGGTTTGCCGTTCAGGTTCACACCGTATTTGTCATGAAAATTACGACCGGATTGATTCATGGGGCTTTTGAAACTTTCTCAGTATCTCGTAACTCGTAATGGCGAGTTCTTCTAGGTCGTCCGTTTTTGTGTGAAAATAAAAATAAGTTATACACGCACATTGAAACTGTTTGTTGTGTTTACTCGTTGCTTCCATTTTCCTTTTACTACGAACACTTAATTTCGATGCTCTGCACTCGTCAAACATAACCCACAAGATTATAACGAGTATTTTAATTTTTTAGCGGGGTTGGATAGGGATAATATTTTGTTAATGAATGTGGAGCGGGATGCCCCCCTGTCCAATAGCGGTTGACATTATCGCTAGAGAGTTGCGTAAACATCACAGTGTAAAACACGGTGCCGTTTAGTCAGTTAATTAATTGCCATGACCGGGACCCAGGAGCGTAGCGCGGGCGTCAGTTGTCGTGACTTCGTTGTATAAGTATATGTATGTCATTGCACTACCGTCGCATACGGTGTTTGGAGCAAGGAAAGCCCGCCTTGATGTTATTGCGTTGCTGAGTTTGTACCGTGTGGTTATTTGTTATATAAAAAATAACAATGGTTCATGTTTCTTTATCCGAAGAACCAAACAATGAGTAAGTCGCGACCAAGTAAAAGTTCATAATGTGATTTAGATGTTTGCAAAAGCCGCGTTTCTCGTTAAATTTGGCATGAAATGTTACTTTGTTAGCAGCCGTGGGTTCGCATAGACGGCGGCTTATTAAGGTGAACTTATATGAAATATTGTGTACACATACACTTCTAGCCCACAGTGTTAAGTAAGCGCATTGCGTGCGGCCCACTACCTATAGTGTGTAGTGACGTAGAAATATGTAAATATTTAAAATTAAGGTGCTTCGTGTGAACTACATACATTGTACAGGTTGTTGTATCATTTATATTGAATGTAATGGGACACTGGTTTCTATTAAAATATGACCTGCAATATCAATTCTTTAGTTTTATATTCTATTTTCTTTTGTTTTCCTTAAATTAGATTGACTGCACAGCGTTCCTTCCTCTGTTAGTAATGTCTTGTGATCGAGAAGATTGTTAGCAGTGTTTAGCGAGTACAGGAAGCAGCCGTTTGCAGACGAACAGAAAGAACTTTGGATACCAAGCATCACGATCTCAGTAAATGTTCAGAATAATACATAAAACCAAGTTTAGTTTTAGTTGCAATTTCTATGTAATTCCCAGATCGTGTTGTAAAAATGACCAGCAACTATGCCCAACTCCAAATTTTGGTCTGATAAGTTTTAATACCATTTTCTTTGACACTCATTAAATAGGGTTTATCATAGGGGTAATCATTTTGTAACCACGTCATAGAAAATATTCATAATAGGTAACGTTTCCAAGTTTTAGAAGCATTTTTTATAGTATAGGGGACAAACGAGAAATCGAAGCCTTTCAACAACTACCGACGCCCATTAACATCAGCATAATTATGCCGAGATTTGCCCTCCATTTCACCTCCTCTCCCATGCGGCACCGGCTACTCACACACCTCACGAAACGCGACACCGTAGGTGTCACTTTACGGCAGCATCAAGTGAGCGAGAGGTACCTCCCCGGTCGTGCCGGCCCAATTCCGTTGCATAGGAGGTTGTAGTGTCGCGCACCATGCAAGGCACTACCTCCTCCTTTGCAACATGGCACTACCTCTTACAAAATTCTCTATATTACTCCTCGTCATGGTTTCATGATGTGATGTCCTTGCTGAAGCTACTTGTAAACAGCTATTTCAAATTTTGTAACGTGTTCATTTCAAAAAATTTGTTTTAACAGGATTTTCGGTACTCATTTAAAAAGATAAAATACAATTTACAAACACCGTGCACCCTAATAATGTTTCTATTATTATTTCTTGTAAATGTTTTTCTTGTACAACCGTACCGTCTTGTCGATAAACATATTTGTTCTTCGACACTGGGTCATGTAAATTATATATTATTAAACATTGTACAGGATATTAAAAATAATGCTATAATGACAAAAGCTAATAATTTTTTTTTTACAATTTGTAGGTACGGGTAAAATATATGAACAGGCGTTTAATTACGACAAGGTATTAACACCTTAGCTCTTCTTGCCTATGAAATGGAGAAAGCTGTTTCGTGTGAAGCTACGGTTTATTGGGGTCGTGTGATTGAAGCCGGCTGCGAGACATGTCACTTGATTTAATTAAGGGACGCTCTTCCCACCCATTTTCATCGACCTTACACCGACGGCTAATTTTCGACGGAGTCATTACTTGAGATTTTAACACTATACCTATCTTTTGGCTTTTAAATTTAAATTAAAAGGTACACAAATTACAATGAAAGAAAAAGAATAAAATTTAAATCATCAAAAATATCTTCATACACGTAACTATAATATATATATATATATCGTATTTGTATAAAAAATATATAATGAATGGAACCCTCAAACCCGACGTGAAATAAAACAAACTAGATCTTGCAAATCCGCCTTTGATTGCATCGTTTGCCCGGGATGGTCGTCATATTTCACGGAGTAACCTCTTCACCTGCAGGTTAACAAATGGGCTTCATTTGTTAAATCGCCGGAAGTATCTTTGACATTGTAACCTAACAACATCCGAGATAGTTTCTGTAGTGGTAAATGAACCAATGGCTATATTTAACTCTTATTTTGATTTTCACTTTTAACGTTGTTTGGCATAGGTTGGACATATTTGAATAAATTGTATAGAAAATGGCTAGCTATTTAGACGAAGACTTTTGTAAATCTCAATGTTGCCGTCTAATGCGCTACTCTTGTTGCCCGTCATCACGCGTCGCAGGAGAAGTTTGTTATTAATTCATCGCTTCTCAACTCGCCAGCTTTTACTCGCATTACCGTTAGTCGACATCCTGTCATTGTACATATAGCTTTTTTATATTTAGCCAATTGCAAATATTTTGAAAAAAATAATATTTTATACATATTTTTCATCCATGTTTATATATTAGTGTTTTCACAAATAAAATGCAGGTCTATTTTTTTGTATTCCTGAATCGAACAGAACGAGGAGAAACGATGCTATTAGACGCTTTCAAACAAAATCTCAATTGCACACCGAAATAAATCTTGTGACGATTATGGTGAGCCACAATCGGCAATCATATGATGGTCAAAAAGCGTCCACGCGATGTTGATTGTGACATTGTCTGATGTACGGGTGGAAGCCACGTTCGGGCGCAGGGCGATTCGCGGCCTCCACCCGCATTTGTGATGCAAATTGTTGCGCCGCAGAGCGCCGATGCGCTTCACGCCTTACCTGCTGCGCCCAACGTAATTATTATGAAAAATATTCGTTTGTCCGCTTTTACACCCTCATTAACATAAAACGTCGCGTCTTTAACATAAATCCAGTCTTTATATACATTTAAATTATTTTATGTCTATTTTCCACCGAGGGACCCTCTGCGCAATGTTATCCGTCCTTAACAGAGGAATCCGATAGCTTAGCTGTTGTAGTTTCATATATTTGTGAGAATCTAGAGGTAGTAGCATTGAACGTTATCATATTTCAAACGATTTCGCAAAACAATAAATAAGAATGGAGGTAAGAACTAAGAAGCGTACGATGAAACCGAGTCGAAGCGTGGGTATTAGAAACGCTCCGATTACCACGCCGGCAGAAGTTTTCTATGTGCGTACATACTATGTAGGTACATGTATAGGCATTGAAAGTCATCAAACAGTGGCAATTGTAAATGAACTCTACTACGTTACTCGCTTCTCGCCAGACGCTGATAAAATAATAGAATAGGGCTTCCAAAGGTTAAATGCATCCTTTGCTATTTAGTTTTTAGCTTAAGTACTAAGTTCCGAACGGAAGTAGATGTGTGACATAATACAGGAAAAATCGCGTTATGAATGCATGAGCGGTGAGATCAAAAGACTTGAAGGAATGTGAACATCGCCCTCGTACACAGGCTTACATCCTCGGCCGGTTTGTGGAGATCATATTACCATAAGGGTTACGTCGCTGTTATTTCCGATATCTTATCTATTTTGGCCAAGTACAGAAGTTATAGACATTAGTAACAGTACCGCTGGGGACTTGACCGCGTTCCACTAACGGTATCCATTCCGAAGTGTTTCTCCGGCGCGTGGCACACTTCATGGCGTACATTCACCTCCGCCGTCCCACTGTCACCACGGTACATTCGGCCATATAGCGCACTGCCGCCGAGAATCACTGTTATGCTTTCCTAATTATTCCCTTATAAGCTCTCTTATCCATATATGCATTCTTGAACGATGACTAAAATTTGTTCCCTTCAAATCCAACTTATGTGAGATCGGACTTGATAAATTGAGATCAAAATACCGTTAAGGTCGACGTACGTACGACCAACGGCACTTGAGCAAGCCTGAAGTTATAGGAATACTGTTATTTGTGCATTTTATCTGATTGTTTTTTTAATAAAAACGTTGGTATTGATTTGCAAGTAGGTAGTAGTATATAAGCAAGGAGAATAAAAGGACATACAGCACGAAAAGATTAAAATACTAAAATCTAATCACTACTGATTTTTTTTTCTATATTATTTATTACTTTAATTTCAATGATCTACAACGGTAACAACAAATTTCAAATTCGCGCAATTCCTTTTTCAATTCGCAATTTATCAGATTTGGAAGCTATTTTAGTAAAATGAAGATTTGGCCAAGCGCAAAGATATGCGAATCGACCTCTAGAATATAAATGTTCTGCTTCGATATCACCTTCATAATTACGTCATAAGAAAGTATACAGTATGGAACACTAATAAAACTGGATAATTTCCTGAACCGATAATAAATAGAAATTGTACTGACTTTTGTTATCATTGTGTTTATTACAAAGATTCTTTTTATTGCTATATTTCAGGTGTTTGTTGCTTGTATGTAAATTTGATGAACCGGTTCGAGTGATCATTACACAACTTTACTAATATGGGCTTGTTCAAGGATACTATATTTTTAATATAAATTCGGGCCCGGCCCGGTGACAACAATCGATGCCAGTCGATTGGCTTTCAGAGTTTTTGTAAGAGGTAGTGTCATGCCGCGTGGTGCTTGACACTACATCTTCCTATGCAATGGAATTGGGCCGGCACGACCGGGGCTCCTCGGACCGGACCTCTCGCTCACTTGATACCGGCGTAAAGTGACACCTACGGTGTGGCGTTTCCTGCCGTTTGTGAGTAGCCGGTGGCCACTTCAACGCACCGGCATAATTATGCTGATGTTCATGGGCGTCGGTAGTCGTTGAAGGCTCCGATTTCTCGTTTGTCCCCCTATACTATAAAAGAGAGTCAAATTTATTGAGGCTGAGGAGTATCTGTAGATATTGTTGTTTAAATTTGATAAATACCATTCAGCAGTGTTGATATAATTTTAGGCATATACTGAATCAAGCATAAGATCCTCACTTTCTTGTTACCTCTATCTTGATTTGTACAAAATATATAACAATTAAGTATTAACTACTTTTTAACTTCCTAAAGTAAAAAACAAAGAAGCTGAAAAGATGTGATTGGATTATATATCTCTGAAAACGAATAACATTAAAACGGCTATTAAGCGTCCTCTATATCGCGAGCGTTGTAATTACATTATTTTTGTTTGACTTTTATAAAACAATTTACAATTTGTATTCAAGTTCAAAGGAATTTGGTGGATGTTTGTTTTCATCTTACAAAATATACACAAGGGGAATGTCTTTTCCGAGCTGGACTAACGTAACATGCATCGCACAGCCTCATTCCAGACACACGTCTTTCGAGCACTTCATATTTCACACGCATCTTACCTTTATTTCGATGCTACAATTTGTTCTCTAGAAATTTTCCAATCTCGCATTTGCCCAAACAACGTGTTCGGCCTTTTATAGTCTTACATAGTTTAATGTGGCTATGTCTTCGTGGAAATAAAATTACCTCTTCTTTTTACCACCAAATTAGAGTGTTTACGTGGGTGAATTATTGGTTTAACAAAACATAATTCCTTACAATGGCGTACGAACACCACAGTTACTTGCGTGTGCGTGATCGCTTTACTCGTCTTACTGTATAATATACTCATATTTTTACCACCTTTGCATCCTAATGTTCCGTTTCTTTTTCAACACCGTTGTTCGTACACCAATTTTTCCATAATAAATGGCATTCTTATAAAATAATATTGAAGATATGCATTACCCCGTCACATGGATAACTGTTGTTATCAACGAAACTGAAATCGAATTAAAAGTACTTTTCGCGACCGGAACAAGGGCGTGGCGGAAGTTCGATTGCATATTAACTATTATTTCTTTCGCTAGGACAATATTGTGTAGAAGAAATATCTTAGAACGTAGTAAACTAGTAAACCAGCTGATTTAATGCTTGTGATACTATTGTCGGCGATTATAGGCTGGCCACACCGTCGTTACTGCAGCCGATTGACCAACTTTAATTTAGAACCATTACGATTCTGATCACCGTTGAACTAAACTGCTTGAACTGTTACGAAATAAACGCGCTTCCAGCGCTTTCTCTGCATTTAATAGTAATTGATTTCAAAACAATGAAAATGTAGCTGTCTAGATTCTCGAACAATATGTTGGTTACACTTGTAGTATGCTAATTTTGATACATTTTATTATTAGTAATTGTTCAAACCGAAATGACGTCAGGAGGAGGCCGATAATGGGATGCTCCGTACCTCAGATACCTCCCAATCGGATCCCACACGAGTGCCGCTGGCAGCGCTTAAATGCATTTCCCTGCGAGACACTTAAGTGGCAGTAACAACTTCCCATTTTAAATGGATAAATAACATTGGAATACTATCAATAAACATACAACGTAATACTATAAAACAAAAGTTAGTCTATTTGTGTAAAATCTCGAACAGTTATTCACCAATTAATCACAAGTGTGATATAAGTGGCAGTACGATGACGTGAGTACAAGATATTTTCAGGTTTAGCATTATGTGTTAGTATTTGTTAAGTACAGGAAATTAAGAAGAACAAATAAACACTTAGTTGTATGTTTTATGATCAATTCACTAACCGGATTAAAGTTTTTGTTTTTGTTTTATTTACACGAAGATTATATAGCTCTGAACTTCGGTATTTACTACCACGGCCAATAATTATTATCCTCATGAATAGATTGAATACTATGAAATTTTGCCAAAGTTTATTTTATAAATCTGTTCAAACATATTTTTTTTTTTATAGTATGTAGAGGTAAATGTAAATTGTTATGCACACGGTTACTAGCTCACAAAACACTTATGGTCAGCTGTAAATGGTATTACATTTTTTTATCAAATCAAAAAGTTAACCAAGCCCAGATATTCTATAGAAAGAAAAAGACTAAAGAAAATGTGGAACGCGTCCAATTTGACACAGAACATTTTAATTAACAACTTGATTCCATTCTTCCGTAGGTATTTACTAGGCTGGCCTGAATCGAGAATAGAACGTACACTTAAATCATCCTCATGGTCAAGATGTCAAAAACAAATATTTGTGTAGCTGCAGCACACGTCGAGTAAGACTTGTGGATTATTCGCGTTAGACAAGATTACCAACGAGTACTTCCTTGCATTCGCTGCATAAAAACTTATGTATCAGATAATGGCAAATTTAAAAGACAAACAACTACTCTATGGGAAATACCTAGAACCGACGAAGCTATTGTGCGGTCGATGTGCTTTAACGGCAAATAAAAGTTAATGATTACTGATCGGAAAAAATTGTTTCATACTTATGAATCGACAGTAGATTTCAATTCCCAGCGTAAAATATATCGCATTTGTTGTCCTACTCCAAGAGATTATTGCATATTCGAAATAATCCTACAAAGATTACATAAATGCAAAAGTTTGTATGTCTGTATGTATGTGTGTTCACGCTAAAATTATTGAACAGGTTTGGCTAAAATCACAGCGCGGCACAGATAGATTACATTCTGAAGTAACATTATGTTATTTTGTATTAGGGATAGATGTTACGCGAATAAAACATCGGGCACAGGCAGTACATAAGTAAATAAAGGCTGTCTCATTATTCTTATAAATTTGTGTGAAATACGTGTCTGAGAGAAATGGCGAGTTGACAGCGAATACTAGTTTAAATGTACTTGGCGTTTTCGCAAAATGTGCTTTTTACTATTCGTCTGTGAAGTTTCGCATGAACCACTTGAATCCCGGTCGTCCGTTTGTATCCTATAATAGCCATTTGAGGCTTAAGCTGGATGAAAAATGGTGCTTAAGTAAAGTGAACTTGTTTATTTCGCGATGGATGGTCACTGACAATGTTTATTATATTATTTTGCCTTTACGATGAGGGATGGTATAATGGTTACTGGTGTTGGATTATAGATTTAAGCGTTTCATATGATTAACATATTTCTTATTATTGGTATTTTGAAAAAAAAAATCGCTTTAAAAGTTGTAATTATTTTAAGCTGGGTAAGAGTTGTATTAGATGAACTGCTTTTATGCCTAATAGTTATACTACCTATATAATGATACAAAACCCTTCCGTTACTGAGTGACAGTCAACACAAAGCAGAAAATACTTCTAGGGCCGTCAACTAATTTTACGAAGTGCACGGGATTTTATGTGTGGTTCCAGAGGTTGCACAAAGCTGAAGTC
>JAFELO010000315.1:799528-849572 GCA_017140195.1 Eumaeus atala | reverse complement strand
CGTGGATTTTTGGCTAGGGTAGCCCTGTCACCAACGTGAGTTTTGGTAAGGGTAATCTCGTATCCGCGATATTTGGCTAGTGTAGCCCACTCTCTTAAATACCTCGCGTTATTAACGGATGACCACCTCGTTGATACCTTTCTTTTGAGAGTCGCTGTCATCGCTGTCGCCCATAGACAGGTCTTCAAAGAATCAGCATAATTATGCTGATTCTTTGATTGATTTTGTGCGCGGTAAGAAATAGTGCGGTAGGAAAAACAGCAGTTGTGGTGCATGAGAGCTACCGCTTCACTGGATATAAACTGATTTCTTAAGCGTCAATTGTTTTGTACGTACAAGTTATCGTAAATTATCATAATTCTAAGTCGTCGAACGATGCATAAAACTTGTAGTTTATGTACTGTCGTATAAACTCCATTTCAGTTGACTCGTGCTTAGGGGAGGTGTAGAGAATAAATAGACGGGGTTGTATAAATTGTGGCGCTGGGTGCGGCTGCCGAGTCGTCGATGCGGTGATGAGTGTAGTGTTTTATGTCCAGGGTGCGCCGCGACGGGCGCGCCTGCTAATTTTGATAAAAGCCTGGCGACCGCACCCGCGACGTCCCGCTGCTTTTACTCCATCCGTCGACGACAGTCACGCAAACTCCTCCCGATGTACCGTCACTGATTCATTTTGCGCCTCTACAACGCTAGAGTTTAGGTGAAATCGCCAACAGTTAATTTTGTTATATATATGTAGATTGTAGGTACTATACTAGCTTTTGCTTAATACTTAGTACGTGTGGAATGCCGAAATGTATATCTCCGATGTATTTATAGGGATGACTCTGGCTCAAAGCGGGGAATACTGCTATAATAGTAAATTTAGATAAATGTATATCGAAAACTTAAGGATTTCCCAAGGATGAACTTTTAAAAGATTAGTGTATATACAAATCTGAGCTCTCAAATCTGTACAAAACTATTTATAATATATATCTATTAGTTTTGCCTATATCCAATGGATGTAGTAAGGTTTTTGGACACATGGACGCTAGCTACTTATAACTATAGTAATTATTTTATATCACAAATAAAAGAGAGGTCACATGTTTTATGAGTGACGCGTTTTCTTTAAATATTAGTGGTAATGTCTAATGAAACGATATTTATATAATTGATTAAGATTGTATAAATAAATAATACATTTTTTTATGGGAGATGAAAAAGCTTTCTGTTATGGGGGAGGGCCGATTGGCGCATACCAAAAAATTCTCTATTTTTTTATTTATATCGGAAGCAAACCGAGCAAGTAGTGCGAGCTTCTCAAGTTCGTTGAAAGCATACAAATGCTATGTAGGATAAGTTATCTTCAGGCAGTAATATGTTGCGATATGTTAAGTAGGGATTCGTCAATACAAATGTTAAGTTTAGCTAAAATGTTAAGTAGGGATTCGTCAATACAAATATTAAGTTGTAATGCTGACAAGGCGTGGGCGAGGTAGGCGTGGCGATGCTCCGCCCAACTAAAGCCCGCCCTCGCCCTTAAGCCACCTTTTCATAAAAATGAACTGGCATTTTTCGCTACGGCTTTAGTATTACGTTTTATCGCAGTTAAATATCAAAATGCAGAAATTATGACATTTTAATTTCTCGTTACAGTGATACTTTCCTTTTTAAAAAATGAATGTACCTAATATGCTTGCACAAGACATCGCCAAGATGTTCCTTTTCATTCTCTTTTTGAAATCTTGTATTTAAAATATAATTATACTATTTAGTTTGTGATTGGGCGAGGGATGAAGGCATAGGGATGAGAGTGGTAGGCCCGCGGGGCAGATAAACTCGTTAGAACAAGATAGGTGAAACTCGCTCGGCGGCGCACCAGCCAGTATCCCTGTAATCACGTTGCTACTTCCGACCCCGACAACCTCGATCCACCCCAAATTACTTTTGTATTCGATCGTCAATCTAATTTACAGACCATAAAACATTTTCCGTCTAGTTTGTTCTCTCACGGCGTGTCTCAAGAAGCTCACAAAAATAATGTTTTAATGTCGATGGATCGTGCTCGACAGCCGCTCCACAGAAGCACCTAGTTGTCGTCGCTAAAAGCTTCTTGTTGACCTAACGTTCGATTCGAGAGCTACAGCAGCGCTCTCGTCATTGAAATTGATTGCTCTGTCGCGTAATTTGTTTGCCAACACCTTCTGCAGCGAACAATTCTCACCGGAGAATCGTGACGTAGTTCTCTTGTCATCGTTCACGTAAATAATAAATGGCACCCACCGTTATTACTGCGGGCGACTCAGAACAACACCTCTTGATATATTAAAGTGTCATTACGAGTTGTGTTATTATGTTATTAACGTCAACTCTAACTTAGCCGTTAAGTAGTTAGTCTTGTAAATTGTTAAACTCAATTTACTTCGCACACATGGTAGTGTGCGAAGTATTTTCGGCATGCCTGCCAAAAATATTATATAAGTTTATCTGCACCATCTCATCATAATAAACGGTAAATTCAAAAGCCCTGCTCAAGTAGTATTAATATATAATAATAATAATAATATTTGTGGACTTATCACACCACGTCAGTCTAACCCTGTGCTAAGTACCGTAAGGACTTGTATTACATGTACTAGACAACGGAAATATATTTAAGATTTTTATTATAGAAATGCATGTAAACAATCATCCATGACCTTGGCGGCATTCGAACCCGTGACCTCTGGCGTAACACGAGGATTAACCGCCTCGTTACCAACTGAACCAGCCGGTCGTCAAAGTAATATCAAACAACAAAACAAAACATTATTTAAGAACTTATAAGTGATAATACAATATAGATAGTTTAGATAGAGAAGGGAAGCCAGCATAGAAAGAGATAAAGCTCACTCTCTGTGTCTCTCTTCTTACATTAATTTCTCTCTGCGCATTGCGCATGCATATAGGCAAAGAAAGTAATGCTTTCTTATCTTGCTTCTATATTAACTGAGACCAATCGCCGTCAGACCTCATATTTTAGGCTAGCATCCCTTCTCCATATACATTATCTCTATGGATATTGCACAGGGGATATGCTAAAATGTCACCACAACGCAGTTGCAGTCGGATTACAGCTACACCGGTACTGATAACTTTGGCGCAATAATCGTTTTTATTTGATTTCAAACAAGACTTTCAATTGTTTATACAGATTTTTTCTATTTTACATGTTCATTACATTTACATGTGAATTTTACTTATTTATTTAATCAAAATATTTAACCGTTATCCTCCCATCCCAGTTACTCCCATCTAATGGGAAGATTATTTCTGCCTTTGCGATAGAACTCTCCTAGATTCGTCAAACTGTGTAAAAGCATTTTAGACTGCCGCCTGAGAAGAAAACTTTTTATCACGTAGAAAATTTTCCAAATCACGTAACACATAGTAGTCCGTTGGAGCAATGTCTAGCAAATACGGAGGGTGACGAATGGTTTCTAATTGCAGTTCCTGTAGTGTTAAAACGGATTTCCGTGCTATATGATGTCTTTCGTTATCACGGAGCAATAATGGTGAAGATTATTCAAATCGGGGCTGTTTCACTGCTAGGTTTGCTATTATTTTCGGAGTTTCGGTAGTAGACGTCTACCGTTATTACTTGACCAGACCTGAGAAAGCTATAGTGAATAAAAACATGCTTTAGGATACTATGACGGCGTTCGACCTGGGTTTTGGATTGTAGGTTTCGCTTGCGGTTCTCGTAAAGCTCTTTTCATCACATGCCACAATTTGATCCAATATCCCTTCATTTCGGTTCAACCAGCCAACACAAGTTTCATCACTCGTTTTTTTCTGCAGATTAGTCATGAGGGACCCATTTTTCAATATATTGATTTGACGCTATAATCGAGCAAAGGTAACGTTAAACCATGCCGCAAATTTCTGGGTAGTTTGGCTCGGGTCGGCTTCCACCATCTCCTTCAATTCCTTGTTATTCACCTTGAGGGCGGTTTTCCACGTGGTTATCGACATTCTTCAAATGAAAGATTCCACCACAAAAGCGTTTAAACGCAAATCGCACGGTGCGTTCATCAGTAGCACCCTCTCCAACCACAACATCGATATTGCGAGCTGTTTCTGCCCCGTTAGTTCCGCGTCGAAACTATTCAAAAATCACCCGAATGAATCGAAGTACATGAAAAATAGTCCAAATGGAATAAATAGTTTATCGAAATTATGAATAACACACCTAAAGTACTCCAGTATGATGCTGTGATAGTACGTAATTAGAGAGTAAAAATCGTAGCAGCTGTTTAGGCTCCATTTATTTCTTAAATTTGTGTTTTATACACGCACGAAAACGGCATTGTGAACTGTAATATGCAATTGAAAGATAAATATTTTAGTAATAATGTACGCTCGTGGTTCCAATGTGCATTTATAGGTACTTTCATCACTTGAAATGATGTTGTAGCACAAACAGATTAGCCCACAATTAGTAATGCGCAGTATATAGTAATGGACGGACTGATAGAGGTCTGCACGAGCGTTCCGTCACTAATAACTCTGTAATTGGTATCGAAGCTCACCTCAGCCGGATTACTGAACGTCTAATTGAATGCGAGATGGTTTCTCGCTGCCGCCTTCCAGCGACACGCTCGACTTCGTTTTGTTGCGGTCAAGTTGCCCCACTGTGCCACACGGGGCTGGGGGGGGGGGGCATCCCGCACAATTACACCACCTCGATGAATTAAATTGCCGTACTACCAGCCGGCAGCCGCTGCCTCACGAGATCAAACGCTACCCCACACCGGCTGCGAACGAGCGAGATTTACCAACCGCAAAGTTACGAGCTCAGGATAATCATTTTGTGTCAATTAGCTAATGAAAAATATAGATATAATACTAACGTAATTAAAATTATGACGATTACACTCAGGCATCTGGTTTGATCCTCGCCGCCTTGTATTTAAGTAGTTTGTCAAAGGAACAAATTGCTCGATGACGAGGAAATTGAAGTGTTTTCCGATGCTTGTGCGTACATTGCTGTCGTTAACATCATTTGTCGTTAATTGCATGGCAATTTGTCTTAGCCTAATTGTTTTCCTTCGACAGTATACTTTTCACTTTACATTATGGCTTATTCCATATAAATATGTGGCAATTATTTCAGTGTGAAGATTGATATCTGAGAAATTGACACAGGTGCTGCGTTTAAAGTCTATGATGCTTTTGTAAACGGCTAGTACGTGTTTGTTATTTGTACAAGGCGCACATTATGGACTTGACGAGTCTCAAATCTTGAATACTGTATTATATTCAGGTACACAGGTTAAGATATTAGGTACACATTTTTGAGCATATATACTTAGTCTGGCCATAAATACTGTGACAATTAAAAAATTAAAAAAGTGTAACATTTTTGGAATCTGACATCTTTATACGATTGTTTGTGTTTTCTCATTTTCGCGCCCATACATTGTACAATATTTAGCGATATTAAAATGGAGTGGGGTGATAAAGAGAACAGAATCGCTGTGATTGCAGTAGACAAAGTAGGTATGGACCAAATGCAATTTTTCTCTCTCCGTACACTTGGTATTAGTCAAATGTTTGTGTAGCGGGCCATAAATAGGTACTATGAAACTTCCTCTCCCTGTGACAGACAAAGATCCTGTCCGAAATCAAAAGATTTTATCTCAGAAAATGATGATAGCGCCTGGAATCATGTCACGTATTTCGTGAGGACTTGCAGCGTACATGAGAGGCACTAGTCATTACTTAACTGATAAATTAAAGATGACTAGGGTGTTAAAATCGAAACAACTACTGAAGCGATACGTAAAAGGAGGTCACAGTAAAGTTTTGTTTACGAATGAGATTTTTTTTTACAGTAGAGCAATATTTTAAAAAACAAAATGACCGTATTTATGCTTAAAACTCTAAGGAAGTTACCCAATTAGTCGACAGATTTCAACGTAGATATTATGCGACTTAAGTGATGGTTGATTTATATTTTTGTGAAAAAGGTATCAAAACGCAAGCTCAAGTGTAAGATACCAGTCTTGAGAAGGTAGTTAAGCCCCTTAATAACAACATGTTCAATAACCAAGTCTGGTCTTTCCAGCTAGACTCGGGACCAGATCGAAAAGCTCGATCCACACAATCTTCGTTGAAACGAATGTTCCGCACTTGATTAACAGCTGCTTAATTTATGGTCAATTTTAGAGTATACAGCTTGCTCTAAACGCCACGATAATTTGGAGTCCCTAAAACGATCCATACGATTGGCAGTGAAGAATTTCCCCATGGAAAGAGTGCGTGCTTCCATTGATAACAGACGTCAACGTTTAAGGGACTGTATTGCAGCTAACAGGTCCACTTCGGATAAGCTTTTATATTTTTAATTGTTTTATATTTGTGTCTTGAAGTAACACACTGTAAAAGTAATACACGTTATTTTCAGTTTTTTTTTTCCTTGTTATATTATTTATGGCAAGACCCACAATGATCGTGCGTAATGATTAGCATTCCATTATTACATAACTTTAGGAAATTGTTTTTTAATTTTTTATTTTATATTAAGAACACGACATAAGTTTTGAAGGAGCGTTTTACTGAGTCTGTTACGAGGCGTTGGTTTTAACGCACCTGTCTGAAGCAATAAGCAGGGAGAGATAGTGTGCGAAGTGTTTACAGTAGTGCCGCACGCGCCCGGCTCTGGAGCGGCGCCAACTTCTCCTCTCAACAGGTAAATGGATCCCGGCCGCTCCCAATGACATCACACCGATATATTACGACTTCTAAGTATCTGATTCACCTTTCTATGCGTTTTGCCTTTCAAAAATTAACCATCAAATCTGCCTCAATTTTATACATGGAACGAATTACTTCACCTAGACGATATAACTGCCAAGTCGCTGCCATACTTGTATTTAATTTTAAACGCTTTGTGCGCTCGGAATATTTACGCGCAAAGTGCATAAATAACGTTAAGGCACTTTTTATTTGTAAAATAGCCAAAGGAGATAACGTCCGGTCCACAAGCGGGAGCAGCATGTGCATCGGACAGCGGCGCGGCTTGTTATTAACTTTTTAAGCGATTGTGTTAATTAGCGCGCTTCACTGCGAGCCGCCCTCGAGCACAGCAAAAAACAATAAACGATACGTTTCCCTATTAATTAAACATATAGATTCCAGACTACCTTGCCCGTGTACCATTGTAGACGCTGAACTGTTATATAAACATTAAACATAGGGCGTCCACGGTTTACTTGTACTCAGTCGTTTTAACACGCACCGTCGTAGTGACGTTTACCGTGTTTATCGGAGCTTTTTCTGAGCTAACATAAACAATGTAAGATAAATGTGTGTTAAATACACTAATAATGTTGTAAAGTGCTCTTATGAGCATTAATGTTGTCTTTTGTTTGTTACAGCAACTGTTCAGATCACAACAGGCGGCCGCCGCGGGCGGACAGGCGGCTGCAGCGCAACTACAACTTTTACAACAGCAGCAACAACAGTTTCAACTGCAACAACAATTGGCGGCGCAACAAGCTTTTAATCAACCACAATATGTAATAAATACCGGGCAAGAGGGTGCGCCTTATGTGAGCGCGTTAATAGCGGGCGTCCCTCCTTACTATGGAGTACCGGCACCGTGGGGAGTGTACCCGGGTATTGTCGCGCAGCCGGCGCAGCAACAGGCGCAACAACAACCGAGACGACCGCTGACACCACAGCAGGGCGAGCAGCAAGTGAACGGGCAAGGACAATATGTGATACCGTACTACGACCCCAACTCGCTGGTGATGGGCGGACGCAACGGCACGCCGCTGCGGCTGGTCTCGCCGGGCGGCGTGCTCGCGCCGCGCCAGTACCCGCCCGCGCCCGCGCACCCCGCTGCCACGCCGCAGCCTCAGCCGCCGGCACAGCAGCAATCGCAGCAACCGCAACCTGGTGAGTGTCACAAAATACACAACTGTGCCGACAACACTACATCTATTCTTCCACTTAAAAATGTTTTTTTCTGTAGGTGAAATTAAGGTAAATTTTATTTCGTTAGGTCACCTAACTAAATTATGATTCGATTAGGAATTATAAGAATTTAATTCTAAACTAGACTTACAAGTGATTGTTAATTTTTTCTTGAGTTGAAAATAGAAATTTCTCTACTATCGTAAAATGTGTATTAACGGTCACAAATATAGTATACGCAACCAAGGTTAGTTCAACGAATTTCTGTGAAATACGTCGAGCTTGTTATTATAAATGTGATCAGCTTGTTAGCCAATGGTCGAATGACTTAGTACAAATAAATACACAGTAGGTAATTACGAAACAATTCAAATTGTTCGTCAATCAAACAATTAGTAATTATTAAATGAGCTGTGTGCTCATCAATACCTCAAGGTAACACAATCGAAAATGGCAACACCAATTTTTTGACTTATCAATAACTAAATAATAAAAGTGCTGCTTGCTCTTCAATGCAGTTCTTACTAAGGCAAGAGTGCTTGCTGTCAGAAATTACACCAATTTCGATTAGTTACCGTAGTAAGAATATTATGTTGTATGTCAATTTTCTGGTCTGATTAAAATCAATGACTGCAATTTAAATCCCGGTGGACTGGCGCACTTTACCTTAGGCTTGTTATTACATTATCACATACAGTAAGTAGAAGTTCTAATGGTCTAACAGTGATTTTATTGTGTAAATTAATGACTCGGTCCACGCATCTGGTAGAGTAGATAGCACCGTTTCATCCAGCGTGCTGTATGCGACGTGAGCAAGGGCAGGCGGCTTGTGCGCTATAGTTCAAATAAATATGCTAAATATATTTATAAATATATCGTTTAGTCGGTTTATTTTACGACTCTACTAATAATCTCATTTGATAAAGAGGTAGAGGCTGAAAGTATTGCCAGGGAAATACGATAGTCACAGTTGGAATTATAACGCAGATGTCGAATGTTGTTAAATTCTTTCATCCAGCTATCATTAGGAGCTGCGCAGTAGAAACTTGAAATAGTGAGAGTTCTATTTTAATTATCCCCTTAAGTTTAACGTTTTATATTGTTTTTAAGTCAATCAAAATCATATCTCTCGTTTGAGTAACTTTCTACACTATCAATCTGTTATACTTATTATTTATGTAAATTAAACTTTCGAAGCTAAGTTCGTTTATACAACTATATATTACTGTTATTGCTAGAATTAGGGTAAGTCAGTCTCAAATAAGATGCGGCGAAAGTCTCCTATTGAATAGTATGGGTTATAGTTTTATATGTACAGCAAGAGAAAAAAATTGAATATGAGTTCGAAAGTCTACTAATTATTTAATGTAGCTCCAATTTTTCGGGTATCAATTCCTTCCACAGCTATACAATATGTATTTTATAATGTTTGGAAACAAATATCATTTTATAATCGGTACCTACATAATAATGTAAGTATGAAATTTGTAAACGTAACACCTTTTTATACCGTTCCTCTTGTAGTGTGTACATTTTCATGTCTCCACTACCGTCATCATTCCATCAATTACATATACAATATGACGATGACAAACATGACCGTCGAAAAATTTCATTACGAAAAAAAAGTATCTAAAAAAAATCGCGACTTTGGGTAAACACGACAAGATACTGCATATAAAAATAATGAAATACATGTTGAGAAATATTAAGATTAAGCTTTTATCAAATACCGTCACCCGCATTTCGTTGTTCTTGTATAAGATTGTAGATAAATATGCAATAGATGACCTTTGACATTCTATTGGGGCAAGTATTATAATATTTTAAGCTTGTTTATCTCAGCTCTACTGACGTAACCGACATTAATAACGCAGTCTACGTTTTATTCTCTTAAATTATTATAAACCATATCTATCATATTTACTTAACACAGTCAAGATCGCGTTATTACCTATGTGTATAACCTTGATATGTAGGAAACAAAACAGAAATATCAATTTTACAGATATTGCGACATGTAAAGTTGGACCGATTTCTATATATCTATTCTCAACTATATAATATAACAAAAGCTTCTTATAACCCATAAACTTCACTAATTACTTTTTTTGTATCATATGCTGCTTAAAGTAAACGATGAATGTGTATTTGTAGATGTATGCCTACATAATTTGCACTCATATTTATAATAGATTTATTTTGTTTAAATCAGAAATTTAATATTCAAATTGATCTGTAAATATATACGCGACTCGGAAGGCAGCCTTCGGCTCTCGCCCTACCCAGGCACAATCCACAAAATGTGTTCATCTAAAGTTTGTATCAATGCAACGATGACATTAGCGATGATATTAGATTTTTAGCGACGGAGGCCGCCTTCGAGTATCAAGTTTGTACATAGCTCGTGTACAGAATTGAAGGTAGAACGCTCTGCCCAGCGAGGGCCGAGGGCGGTTCGGCTGAGCCTCGTGATGGTGACTGGAGCGCGGAGGTATGCATGCTGTTGCAGGCGCGGCGATGTCTGCGCGGCGTGACTCGCTCGAGTTCGGCGGCGGGCCGGCGGCCGCGCTACAGGAGTACGCACGCAAGTGGGGACCATCGCCGCTGTCGCCGCCGCTCGGCGCCGCGCTCGGGCCCGTCGGCCTGCGTCCCGTGAACGCCGCGCCCGGCGCAGAGACCGCCAAGTTCAGGTGCCAACACACTCACTACTGCACACAACACACACACACACAGACAGATACACTCAACTAAAACATTGTACTCACTTCGTCGCGTAGTACGTAAAGTAAACAAACTGTTACGTTATCGAGTGAATACGTAGATGTGAGCTTGTCTCTATGCCTTGTCTCTACTCACTTCATACCTTATCAGGTGCTTTACAAGATACGCGGGTAAGTAACTACTCAGCTTAATATGCATACACGCGCACTTAGGAACACACATTGCATGTATACAAACAAAACTACATAATTTGATGAAACAAATTCCGTGGACAATGTATACGATCATTATAACATTTACTGCAGTTATATTTCTAAAGTTATTGTAAATTGCATTAAAATCGAGATACCACATCTATTCTCGGTCGATCTTTTAAGGTACCTACAATCATCCATTTTTCTAATGTGCTTGAAATATAAATATTATTTACACTTATCATTCCATAGATATTCGAATGTGTAAATTGTAAAGCTTTAGCGGTACATAAATATGTAAATCTCATAAATTTGATATTGAAAAACACTGGTTGCATTATGCGAGTAGTAGAGGTGTGTTACTTGGCCGGCTGTTATTGTTGTACATAGCTTTGTATATGATTGTTAAATAGTGTAAATGGTACTGACTCAATAAATACACTTTGCATGTTCCTGTGTCTCTACTATGCGCAGTGCGCGCAGCACACACGTGCTGCAGCGCTACGTGAAATGTTCGCTTTTTGAACGCCATTTGTTTGTATTACAGAGCCGTTAGCAGCTTAGCGCAAGGTTTAACGTCGAACGGCGGAATGTTCGGATCATCATCTTCGCTATTGAGCAAACTTAGCGGAGTTGGCACCATCTCAGGTTGGTACGGCGTCAGATCGATGTATTTACAGCACACCACGACACCTTTGACGGAGCGTATTCTAGACGTGTTTGTCGAATGGTCACCGCGACTTCGCTCTCATGCATATAACCAAGCCCAACAAATTTTTAATTAGCCTTTTGATACCTTTAAACCAATTATAACACGGTGGTTCGTATATGTACAGTAGCAATAGTCCCTGTTGACTAGCCGTTTGGCAAGTGCGTGGAATCTGTACAGGAAGTGTAGAAGACAAACGTATTGCAATATATAAATAAGGTTTTTGAAGTCTTTGTAAACAATGATATTAATTTTTAATTATTTTAAATTCAGAACCATTCTTTATTAGAAAAAACAGACGACGACTGAAATATTTTTTATTGATTACCTATTGTAGCAATATTTTAACGGGGAGTACATTATTCGAGAGTCGCCACATGCGGTGTGACGGCAATCTAACACGGCCGACAGACAGCTCTCGTGCTCCTTAGGAACACGGTAACACTGCCGAATCTCTCACTCGGCCACCGCGGATGATTATGACAACCTTGACATTTAAGAATTAATTATATACGCATACGGCAGTAAATGTAATGGATAAATAAATACTGGCTTCAGGATCGAGCGAAGCCTGCAACAATGAACTCCTACATAAGTTTGCGATGAGGAGAAATTATATTTTATATTCAATGTAGCTATGCCCCGCCCTCGTGGTTTCAGCCTCGTAAAGTGAAACCTGATTGAACCTTTATATTTTACGAGATAGAAAATTATAATATTATTCCAGATTGTAATTACTTATTCGAAATGTTCGCGTGACTGATAAACTTGCGATAGTTTTACAATATTAATAGGATTATAGTAAAAAGGAATGCAGTACCAACGTTTAAATATATTTTTTATATAATTACTACGCCGATGCGTTGCGCTCCTTACTCCCCCCCCCCCCTAACGGGTCACCGGCTACTCACAAAGCGCACGAAACGCGACACCGAAGATGTTATTTTTATTATCCGGAGTGATTATATGAATAAGATTTATCAATTTAAAGGCTTTAGCTTGTTAGATAGATATAGATATGGTTGGTATACATAACAAATATTATGGTTCAAGTATTGATATATTTTGTTACGTAGCTTTAATATTCCTCTGCAGCGACTATCAACCGTCAAAGAGCGCTCATATGCGATACATGCCTCGCGTAATTAACTCCGAGCTTCTGTGAGCAGTAGTAATATGTTATAACAAATAATTCCGTTTACTAGAAACACAAACACATACATAATGTTGAACATTAAAAGCAACTAGTCTTTGGTCCTTTCTGTCGCAAGTATCGAGCAAAATTATAACATCACATGTATGGTGTATATGAACACATACACGCATTTCCACGCCAGATCCTGTTCAGGGTAGGCAGAGAGTCGAGTCACACGTGTACGCGATTCTTACAACACATGTTAGTTCTTTACATATGAAATTAGCGTCTCAGTGAACTGGTCACATTCACCGCAAATAATTTACTATTTCAAATTCAAATTAATTTCAAGTTTAAGGTCGCGTCTAGTCCTGTTTCTAATTTCATAATTCATTTGTATATCCGCTATTTCATTTTCTTTTGACACGTTCTGTCCACGAGAGAAGAATGGCGTTGTTTATAATTATATGAGTTCAAATGTGGCAGAAACATTTTGAAGGATTAGGTCGAACGCGAAAATTTACTCAGATCTGGCGAGCCTCTGGAGATTTAATGGTGACGTCATATCATATAGGAAATCGATGGAAAAAGAAAAATCAACCAAGACTAGACACACATCTTTGGATTGATCAAATATAAATTAATATAACATTCTCATTGTTTCCGTATGACACATGTTTACGGGTACTACATGTTTTAAATTTGAAACGTAGATGTATTCTATAAACCGCTACAAAATGTTGCAATATATGATCTAAAATATTTTTAAAGTGTAGCACTCCATAGTTGTAACTGCGGGTAGAAAAATAAAAGTCGAGAGGGGATAGCCGTACGGGATATAAGGTGGTATGAAGCTTTGTAAGATATTTTTTTGATAGTGCTAATGTTTTAGAAGCGATATACCTCAAGGTTTCGCTTTTAAAGTTGTATAAAGTGTAACTAAGCATATTTTAACGAAATCGATCACATGGACTTACAGTTTCTTGATACTGGTTGTCTGAAAGATACCGCTTATAGCGTTAACACCGCCCCTTTTTTATATTTCCTAGTTTTTAGTTCGATGTATACTTTTTTTATATAACAAAATAAAGCATTTTTTATTTTATTTATTATACAGACAGATAGCTTTTGGGGACTTTGTTTTATAATAATTTCTATAGATACTTGATATATGCTCAAACAACTGCTTAGCATTTATATTCCATCCTTTTATTTCGAAAATTATAAAGTCATGAATTTAATGGTAACAATATATCATCCAATAAATATGAACAATATTTAGTTATTTTGCTATTCATACGTGGCTGTTTACAATGTCTTTAAATGCGAAATTAACCA
This sequence comes from Eumaeus atala, assembly GCA_017140195.1. NCBI lineage: Eukaryota > Metazoa > Arthropoda > Insecta > Lepidoptera > Lycaenidae > Eumaeus > Eumaeus atala. Next base: position 835,525 of record JAFELO010000315.1, on the reverse strand, counting down.
TTGTTTAAAAATTGAGTCTATCTAGCCTGTAAGCTGGTCACTTTCTCACACCAACTCTGTTTTGACGAAGGGCTACTCTGTCGTGTTTTACGACAAATTCTAGACTAAACATGAGGTAAAAATAAATGTCCAAAGCCTTATAGCAGACCATAGCTAGACGAATACTGTACTATATGCACAGTATTCGTCTACCTATCTATGGTTTATTCCATTTTTTGTAACTTGAACTCTCTCTCAGTTCACCCGTTGTTCCCGGCTCGTATGAACGGGCTTAGAGCATATGTTCCCGCTCATTGTCGCAGTTTATTTCATCCCGAGATGTAGTGGGCGATACCACTGGGCTTAGGCCTAGTTTACGTACCTAGTAAATAATGACAGAACTCATTTCGCCACGCCGTAAAATCCTACCGGTGAAACAGAGTGAGTCGAATTTCACTAAAATATTTGTAAACTTGAATACACTATTTTGCCGTAGCTCGCTGTCATTTAGATGTTGAAATATTTTTGGGTTGCCATATTTGTTTTTAGATAGATTTATTGACTTAAAATTGGCCTTAAATATCTGTAGGTGTATTTTGTTTTAAAAATAAAAGAATAGCGAATTTCGAAGCGTGGCTCGCGCTATCTACATAACATTATAATCTCGATTTATATTACGTGGTGTATCAACACTGCGTACGTGAAAAAGTATTAGTTGATTATTTTTACATCATTGAGCCCAGTTGTAACAATACGTGTTGTACACTTTTTTAATGTTTGACGCCACCGAACATTATACATTATTTGCACCTAGGAATAACTAAATTGCTGTCATTCACTCTCAGCAGACATGCCAAGAAACTAATTTCATTTTAACTGCGACAAATAAATTAGGGCTCACCTGTTTAATGGGCGTGCACGAAGTATAATTTTCTGAACATGTTTGTTAACAAGATGTAGACAGCACTAATGACTGTCACCGCCTGCGGCCACTTCTTCCCGTGAACGTTGTGTTGTCTCTGGGTGTAATTGCATAATTTCCCCTTTTTTTATGTATTTTTGCATGCCTTTTATACATCAGATTTATTTTCAAATAACTTTCCTCAATGAGTTTGCTACTAGAATCGAATTATTATCCAAACTCATTTGTTTATGTCCATTGTACGTACAAGCAGAGAAATGAATGAAGACACAATTAAGAAAACACTGGCTGCCAATTGTCTAACTGTGGGTCCAGGGGTCGGATAACTTAGGCAGAGCCTGCTGAAGATTATTTGTTCCATATGAAGGTCATGATTCGCATTACACCCTGAACTAAAAAAAATACTATCGTGCTATACAATTTCATGCTCTAATTAAGTCAGTCGCGTTATCATCAGAGTCTACTTACCAATATAATTATACCTTTTTATTGTTGAATCTTTTGCTAGGACCTAAAAGTGTGTATCAGCTTATAAGACATGTATATCTATTTACGGTAAAAAAAACCTTTTCTGATCATAGTTATATATGTAAATAGTTAGTTTACAGAACTAAGAAACGGTGTAACCCTACGAGGAAGGTAACAAATTACGCATGATGGAGGCGCTGCGCGGGTTACTTGTTAACTAGTAGCAGCTAACTAGGCGACCCATTATCGCTATATATTTCGGATATCGGAGCTTATCTACGAGCAAACAAGTTAGTCGGCAAGAAACTAACAGACTGTGAAAACGAAGAGCATTTTCCAAGGTACCAGGACTACTGAATCCTGGTACGGACCAAGGAGAGGAACGAGCATGTCGTTAAACGTACATCCGGCGAGCTTATGGCACTGATTTTGTATTTAGTGCACTAATTATTAGTTATGAATTAGCCTCTTGGAAATTTCATGCATATGTATAGGAAAACCTAAAATAAAACTTGCAACGGCGATAAATCATTGGATATTTCCGCACTAAAAACACTTAAGCGTATTTGCATTGTGTGAGACTGTAAACCTGGGACACATGCTCACGTACACCACGCATGGTACTCGCGGTACGAAGACACGTCTGGAACATAAGAGTGACACCGCCGTTAGCTACGCCAAGTTAGTCGGTTGGGCCTATCCACTATATTTCGTCCGCATAAAATCAATTTCAACTGACCCTTTGTTGTTTATACTTTATAGCATAGATAGCGCTTATTTATGTCTTAAGTTTACGCGAATGTTAGGCAATACAATAAAACTACTTTTACGGATTTTCTCGCGGTTTATTTAATTATTTATCGAGCCCGACGTTTCAGAGGGTTTACAGCAACCTTGGTTACGGGGGACTCATATGACAAATGTATATACATAAGGACATCTGTCATCATAGTCCACCCGGGACTATGGTTGCTATAAAGCTTCTGAAACGTCGATAAGGCAAAAAAAATACGTTGAAAAAAAAACACGATAAAATCCGTAAAAGTAGTTTTATTGTAATAGCGCTTGTAATTTTCCGTTATCGAGAATGTTCTTTAAATTTCGTATGTATCCGAGTAGCCGTTTCTTTATCCCCCAGAAGTATAAATTCTAGACTGGCTATACCTCTTTCGCTATAAAAGGTCTCAATATAGCAGGTATTTTTATTTATTTCATTATTTATACATGATAGTAAATAAAAACGAAGTGTTGGTCGAGCGTTCACCAGGTAAGGAAGACTATCTCCATGCAGTAGCCGGTCCGGGATGGATGCTAGTAGCAGGATATCTGTCACCCTGGCGTTCATTGGAAGAGGTTTATGTCCAGCTGTGGACCGATAAGGCTGATAATGATGATGATGATAGGAAATAAATTAAGGTAAGACATTCTGTTTTCGGAGTTATTTGATCTAAAATGATGTAAGTCTATTTATTTATTTTAAGTTGTGTGAATTGACTCAAGAATGCTAATTTGCTATTGACATTTGACAACACTGGGTGAAATCGGTTAATAGGACACCATTTTGTTTTGAATCCTGAAATTTGAATTTGTTAGTACCACACTCAGTAGCGATGTGACATCAATCAATTCATTTTTATCGCTAACGAATCTCGCAGCATAAACATTGTGGTACTGTTTAACAGTATAATGAAAATAGCATGTAATAATACAAAGTTAACATTTTGCTTCATTTTTCTTTCAATTTGATTTATTTGTAGACTAGAATATTCTGCTTAGATTTAATTCAATTTATTACAATTATTAATAATTTGATATATTACTAATGTGTAGTACAGCATAAATATTATGTCATAATCGCGGTAACTTCAAAGAGTGAATCGACACGTCACCGTAACTGTCACACATGCTACATCGCGCGGAGTATACGTTAAAGTAGTATAACATTTTTTATGGCGCAATCACGTGACGATCGGTTGGTGCAGTGGTGACATTGCTCGGGCAAGCCGTGTACGCCAAGGCTCGCTGGTTCGAATATGCATGAATGTATTATATGTATTTCCCTTGTGAAGTACACAACACAAGACCTTTTACTGTACTTGGCACTGGGCTAGACTAACGTGTGATAAGTCCAAATATTTTTTTACAGAATAATTTTACCTCCAAAAGAGAAATTAGAACCTTTTTACGACTACCGACGCCCATGGACATCCACACAATGACTGAGGAAGCTTTGCCCTTCACAGCCTATGTTAGTCTACCACGTGTACACCATAAGTTTCTGTAATTGTATTTTAACTCATACGTTTTGCATTACAGAGCTGGTGGGCAGCGGCGTGGGCGTGGCTGGCGGGGTGGGTGTCGGGGTGGGTGTTGGCGGCGTGGCTGCGGGCGCGCTGGACAAGCCGGCGGCGGGGCGCTCGCGGCTGCTGGAGGACTTCCGCAACAACCGCTTCCCCAACCTACAGCTGCGTGACCTCGCCAACCACATCGTCGAATTCTCACAGGATCAGCACGGTTCTAGGTACACACCAGAACACTAGCACTAATTTGGTCTGTAGTATAGTCAGCTGTTGGTGTGAAAAATTCGTTTATCGAAGGATCGAAATGAATCCTGAATCCACAAAAAGTCTTCGTTGTCTTGTAGTCTGCAATTACAATTTTACACCTGCCGCTACTACTACCGCTCCAGTTAGACGTGATGACCGTTGCTTAGTGCGGGCCTTGTATGGTGCCTGTTAGTGATAGTGCCTTGATGCATCGCATCCGAATTGGATCGCCACGTCCGGGGAGGTACCTCTCGCTCACATGATACCGCCGTAAAACAGCAGCTTTTACATAATCTGTTGGTAAAGGTCACTCAGTTTTGGTACTCATTAATCTATTTTGGGAGGTTTGGTAAAGCTTACATTTGCAATGAAGTGTTGATCCATCTTCTCTTACCAAGTATAAAAAAAGGAACTTAACTGGCAATAAGTGGTAGTGCCATACTACATTGCAGCTGAATTGGGCCGGATCGACTGGAGAGAGATCTCTCGCGCACTAAATACCGCCTTTGAAAATGATAGCTATGCCGTGGAGCCGTGGGAAATCTGTGGTCCATTGGGGGGAGTGAAGAAAGGAAAATCATCTGCATATGCGTATGGCAATAGCGTCGGTAGTCATCAAATAACTTCGATATCTTGTCTGCTTGTATGATATATTTAAAAAAATCGGTTTCACATATTTAATTTAAGTATTTAATTAATATACAGCAGTTAAGTGGAATTTAAGAATATCTAAATGCTACTTAACACTTTATAGTAAGTTGTGGAACCAGCCAAAATAATGAAAAGAAAAGAAAAAAAAGTAAATAAAAGTTTTTTTTTATATAAAATGTTGATCTCCAGGTTTATACAACAAAAGTTGGAGAGAGCGACAGTACAAGAGAAGCAGATGGTGTTCAATGAGATCATCGGCGCCGCTTACAGTCTGATGACCGACGTGTTCGGGAACTACGTCATACAGAAGTTCTTCGAGTTCGGCACGCCCGACCAGAAGACCACACTAGCACAAAAGGTATGTAAGGTTAGACTTTATGAACATTTTATACTTTATGTTTAAAAGATAATTGAAAAACAGAATACACAGTTATTATAAGTGCAGTGACTGCTCAGTTGGGATAAACTGTAGGCCGTATGGCCGGAGACAGTGACTCCATCTCTGACAATTAGTTTTACAATTTCACATGATGCGACTGAACGTCACCTGTGTTCGGCGATGGAGGAAATCTTGTGAGGGGACCTGCAGATCCAGCTGAGACAAAACGTTTTTAGGGAATATTGACTAGGCCAGAGCTAAAAAAACCACTTGCACATTAAATAAAAGTTAAGCCTATTTATATTTCTGCCGGTGCAAGTGCCACCGGGTGTTCAACTAGTTTCAGCTAGAAACTGAAATTTGTGACAGTATACAAATACGTACGTAGAGGAAAACTGGTTGCGGTGTGTCATACGGTGTGTATGGTGACAGGTGCGGGGGCACGTGCTGGCGCTGGCGCTGCAGATGTACGGCTGCCGTGTGATCCAGAAGGCGCTGGAGTCCATCCCCGCCGAGCAGCAGCAGGAGGTGGTGCGCGAGCTCGACGGGCACGTGCTCAAGTGCGTCAAGGACCAGAACGGCAACCACGTGGTCAGTACCTGCAACAACAGGCCGGACTGCACACATATACGAGGCTATTTTTAAAACACCTACACTATCTTGTGAATAGAAAACAAAAATCATATGCAACATCTTTTCTTCCTTACCAACTTCACTAAGAATTATTTTACATTTACGACCTATGTGAATTGAAATTAAATAATTGTGGAAATATTATGTCAAGTTTATTTATTTAGCTATCTCTTCCTAAGAGTTTGCTGGTGTTTTAAACATAATTCTTAGTGAAGTTGGTAATATAGCGACAACGTCGTCCATAATACCTCAGAAGCAGAGACGGCCCTAGGCTACCATAGTGTCATAAGTCCACAAACTGTCAGAACATGTTCCGAATCACCGACGGACTAAGTAACGTGTAGCTGAACCTGTTGGAACAATGAAGTTTGAATTTGGTTGTTTCTTGACAGTTCTGAGGAGGTGAAGAGGATGTTAAAAATTCATCATGTAGAAATCACTCTGCGGTGTCAAGGCGGACTCGCTAAATATCCTGTAAATGTCTAATGTTCGTTTTGGATGGTGTTACAGGTGCAGAAATGTATAGAGTGCGTGGAGCCGGGCGCACTGCAATTCATTATCAACGCGTTCGCGGGGCAGGTGTACGCGCTGTCGACGCACCCGTATGGCTGCCGCGTCATACAGCGCATCCTCGAGCACTGCACGCCCGACCAGACTGCGCCCGTGCTCGCCGAGCTGCACGCGCACACCGATCAGCTCATACAGGTAACGCTCTGAAACTCCTCGTAGACAGTCACAACTTTGCATTATTTTTATACAAATGCGTTGCCCTCCCGTCGTCATCCCGCCCAATGGACCAAGGGCTACGTAAAAACTACAAGAGACGTGACAGCTTGGAATAACGAAGTTCCATACAAATTGTCAACCCCAAAAACATACCCTCAATGGTCGAATTTAGCAAAATTCCATCTTTATTCTACATCCAAAAAAGCAAAATTTGAAACTCTCAGCCACCACCAATTGTAATTTCTGAGATTTCGTTAAGAGTGAGCGAGTGATTGAGCCGATTCTATATGTAATTAACTTGATGATACATCATGTTTTTTGGAGTTATATTTTACTTTAAGTATGTAAATGACAAATAATAAAACGAAAATGCCGATTGAACTAAAAAGTCACGAATGCAAGTTTAAAAGTTGTTTTTCGGTCGTGCCGCCCCAATTCCGCTGCAATTCACTACTTTTCAATTGCACTACTTCTTTCCAGGTACAAAATATTCTAACTACGTTAATGATGGCTTTATTCAACGATATTTTCTGAAAATAAAAATTTGTTTGATCGATTAATCGCTCCCGGTCCCCCTAAATACCTAAATAATATATACATACAAGAGTTGCTCGTTTAAAAATATTAGTTATATATCACTAAGGAATTTAACGAAATAAGATATGTCACGGCGCATACTAATAATATAGGAAAATAGCATAATTGCCGTGTATTTGTTTATATATATATGTATGTGTGTGTGTGTGTGTGTGCGTTTGTATATACATGTGGGCGTTTTGGTTGTGTGTAGGACCAGTACGGCAACTACGTTGTACAGCACGTGCTGGAGCACGGAGCGGCGGAGGACCGCGCGCGGCTGGTGGCGGGCGTGCGCGGCAAGGTTCTGGCGCTGTCGCAGCACAAGTTCGCGTCTAACGTGGTCGAGAAGTGTGTTTCGCACGCCACGCGCACCGAGCGCGCACTGCTTATCGACGAGCTGTGCGGCTTCAATGACAAGTAAGTATTGCGCCTACGTCAGATACTACTATACTACGCAGATATTATTGCATTGTAGAGGCTATCGGACCGACACCACCCCGGTGGTGCTTCTCGCTCACATAAAACCGGCGTGGGGGGACGGCTATGCTGTGGCGTTTTGGGTCTCTGAAGTGTGGTGGCTCGTTGACGGGACGAGGAAAAGGAGACAAGACGCATCTTCGGATATTATGGGTTTCGGAAAAATACGCTGACAACGTCTTTCAACTTGCGCTTTAAACACAAATTTGCCACTATAATGACTCCGGTCGTGTTTTTCAACAGCGCTCTCCACGTGATGATGAAGGACCAGTACGCCAACTACGTGGTGCAGAAGATGATCGACGTGGCCGAGCCGACGCAGCGCAAGGTGCTGATGCACAAGATCCGGCCGCATATCGGATCGCTGCGCAAGTACACATACGGCAAGCACATCATCGCCAAGCTCGAGAAGTTCTTCATGAAGGCGCCCGAACTGGGGCCCATCGGCCCGCCGCCGCCCAACCCCGTATTATAAGTTTGTGAATATTGCTCCTGTACATTTGTAACTATATACGTAGGGCGGCGGCGATGTACAGACGGGCCGCGCGACCGCGAGGGAGTCGCGTCTCTAGCTCTAAGTGTTCTAGTATTATTCGTTGTTCGTATGAATCTTATGTATAAATATTTGAATGTCTCTCATTCTCGTGTAATTTATGAATCGAATGGAAGCCGCGCGGGCGTTTCGCGATTTAGCTCGTCGTAGATTAACGTTAGCTGGGCTAGGGGACCTTGAATCTTCAGTGATGGCGGTGAGCCGCGGGCAGTTGTAGACGATCGGCACAGTAGTCGTGATTATGTTGTGTTATTTTGTTACGGCGTTTAAGTTGTGTGACCGGCCGTAGTGTTCGTAGCTCTTCGAATATAGTTAGCGCCGGCTTGTATAGTTTGTCGATTTAATTTTGTGAAAAAGATTTTTTTTTGTATATTTTTATGTATCGTAAGTTAAGTTATTTAGTTGTCCGTCTGTGTGCGCGTGTATTAGTGAAGATGTAAAGTCCCGTACTGATAGCAGTAGTCCGACTGTCCGAGGTGACTCGGTCGCACGACACAAGCATAGCCGCTCATTCCCCTGTGTAATTATTTTTCTAGGAAGCGTAGTTTCCTACGACACCTCAGATTTTTTACGTCTAGATGTAATTGAAAATAAAATTATTGTATATGGCTGTACAAAAATGTTAACAAATGATTTGTAAAACCTGTATGTGATGGAATAAGGCGGGACGTCAGGGGCTGCGGGGTGTGACTGACCGCCGCCCCGGCCGTGCCGCCTTGTAGGTTGTACTAGATAACATTTATATGATGATCCATCTATTTAGACATTAATTAATAAAGCATTTCTGTAATAATATTACAAACTATCTGTGGTTTTATTACCCTTGTACCGACCGTCGTGCGCCAGTTAAGTGGTGGTTCGGTGTGAGATTGATTCTTTCTCCAGAAGCAAAGGCGATCTATGTAAAGTATATAATCAGGTGCCGTCCATGGGATCGCACAGCAGCCACAGTCCATTAGATGCCAATGTCTAAGAAAAAGCAGAAACTGGCGCTGTACTACACTTAAGTTGAAAAATGTAGTTAACTGTATAAATCAGCACATCACTTCATATAATGCCTAGCTCCTAACCATTATCAATTTTATATTCACTTTATGTGAAGTGAGGTGATGTCTAGCATGAAGTCGGCTGGGGTAAACACACTTCTGGTCCTCCACTTCTGTATTTTCTAGTCGTCTGACTACCTGAACTAGGTATGCATTGGTTTCACGGTAATATAAACGATACAAAATCAATGAGAATTAACACTATTTATGTAACCATGACAGTTTCATAAGCAATACGGAACATGGTGTCGAAATACAATTATAAATATTAGTTTTAATCTACGCGAGCCCGGAAATCAGGTGCAACTTGCATTCAAAAACATGTAAAGAGTAAAGTTTCGAAGATATGTAAACTATTACACAGCAAAAGTTTCAATCAGTTGCTTTTTTATCTTTTATAGTACAAGGGGGCAAACGAGAAGTTGGAACCTTTTGATGACTACCAACGCCCACAGATAAGCAGCCGTAAAAGGTGATTAAGACCATTGACGGGGACACGGCCCACTTCATCCTAATCGATGTTTATACCGTACAGCATTCCACTAATGGGCCCCCGGAATCTCAAAACCACGACAGCGTATCAGCCAGTTTACTACAGTCGTGTGTGTAAGATGTCTGGCACAATTCGGCAGCAATGGCATTACCTCTTACATAAAGTCACATTATGTTCTTTTTCAATATCAATAGTGAGAACCTGGTGGACAAATACAATGTGAGGTATTGCCACGACGCACTGCAGGCCGGCGCGACGGAGGTACCTCTCGCCCACTTGATGCCGCTCTAAAGTGATACATGTGCTATCACGTTTCCTGTGAGTAGCCGGTGGTCCATTGGAGGGCAGGAAGTAAGTAGGGCAACGCATTTGCACAACAACTATGCAAATGTAACGGGCGTGGGAAGTTATACCGTAAATTTTCTCTGCAATGGAAAAAAAAACAAAATTCGTGCGGTGAATTTCTACATTTTAAACAGGGAAAGAGCAAACCAGATCAATTAAGCTAGACGGCGTTTTAGGTAATACTGCTCCTGCATTAAGTACAATTCACACCTTTTCACAAGCCATCGCCTGGTAGGACTTGTCGTTGCCGAGAATCGCTACGATCATGCTCGACTTTGACAGGTCCGACAACTGATGTCACATCGTGCACACCTCGAGGGTGTGCTGGGCCGAGTCCACCGCCGCTTCACAATCGTGACGAGTCGTCGGGTGCCGAGTGCAATTCACACCTGGGTAATTGATTTTAAACGGGAGACAGAGCTGCGAAGACGCCAACTTCTTATTCGCTCGGGGAAAAAGCTTAAACGCTCTTATGACGTATGACAATTAGTTTTATTATAAGGCTACCTATAAAAAGTTTACAGACGAGCTGTATTCAAGTCGAATGATTTTTTATAATTAATTAAAATCGAATTTCGATTTCTAGGCGGATCGCTAGTACAATATAACAAATGATACCAAAGGATATTTTTGATACAATATTATTGACATGCATAACTAAATTATGAAGAAAGTGTGTCGACATAAAATAATCATTTTGCATCGGCGTTACTGTTATTTTCTCCAACGAAATGTAAGTGGATTTTTATTAAGAATAATAATAACAATAATGTAAAACCACATTAAATCCTGCAAATTTATTCTCTATTTATCCTATAAATTTCAAGTAAGACTTTGAGTGGATATGTTCTATTCTGCCAAAACAATTGTTTACCTCATCATTGATTTATAAAAAAAGTCACCACAATTGGCTACGGCTTTACTGATTCTTACCAACTTGTATAGGCACATTCAGTAACTGTGAGAATCGGCTGCTATCTACTTTTCACACTCCTAAGTGGTTGTTCACCCTTAACATTTTTTAAATATTTTACACGTTACAATGACAACTAATTATGACAGACAAACTTCTGTCGGTACAGCTAGAGTAACATAAAACTCAGTAAAATCTTTTACAGTATCCCTCCTCATGTTATACCATGCAGGTATAACAAGACGACAAATTGAAAAAGGAAAGAGGAAAATGAAAAATGCACATGTTATAGCATTCGTGTATTTACACCCCCGCAGTCTTAGCATTACTTATATATAATCTTTATCTTTAATGGATTGTGTGACTACTTTTCATCTTCTTTCTCCTTCGTCTCCTTGGTCTTGGTTTTGCGGTCTCGGTCCCGCTCCCTCTCGCGGTCCCGGTCTCGAGAGCGCTCTCGGGGGCGCGGCGAGCGTTCCCGTTCGCGGTCTCGCGAGCGCTCGCGCGGGCGTGGCGAGCGGGAACGCGACTTGTGGCGGCGCGAGCGAGAGCGCGACCGTTCGCGTCGGTACGATCTGACAATTAGAATTAAATGATGAAATTAGAACTTCGTTACCTTCAAGAAATCATACGCCACCTCATAATATACGGAGATAGGACCGCCTTAGTGTTAACTTGTAATGGCGCCATCCCAAAAGCCTTTATGTATGATGTGTTAGTAATCCGTTTAATGTACCTTGAGATGCTGGCACGAATATTTACACTCATACATACATCATCTTATATACTGTACCGAATACCAATTGTAAATGTATCACGCTCATTGATGTACCTAAATACCAAGATACACAGCTAGCGTCTCGAGCCCGACCGCATAAAAGCCCGTCGGGTTAATTGATGCAAAAAATATGTTTAAATTAAGGACTTCTTTCAAATATACTTCTTTATATAAACTAAAATCGTGCCCGTAAGGTCGATTTTGCAAAAAAAATGTTCATATATCTTGTACTTTTGTAAATCAATGATCATACTCAATGGCTTGTGCTACTACTCAATAAGTTACTTAATAAATAAGGTGGGAAATGTATCATTATGCGGCTTAAGTAATATATGTATATACATACTTTTCTCTTATCCTATCTGGTTTGATGGAGCGCGACCGGTCTCTGTCGCGGTCTCTGTCTCTCTCATCCTGTAATAAAAAGCTTGTACATGTATCATGGGGTCCGGGGCAGGTGTCGTTTCGTAATTCTATTCGAGTTCGGTAAACACATGACGTGGAGAGCTAAAGGCCTTTTATTGGCCATTAAAGTGAAATGAAACGAAAATATTTTTATTCAGAAAAGCACTATAAAAATTACTTTTTGAACGTCATCAATTAAATCTTCCACAAAAATTACACTAAACAAGCGATTCGGTCCGCCCGTGAATAACCGTGGGTTGTTACGTTCTCAAATTATACACTAAAATCTTCGTCGGGAACGGTTGTATCCATGGGTGATACCCGCACGAAAAAATATTCAGTAAATTTTGAGAAAGTCGATCACGTATCGAAAGACACAGCTTTTGGGGACTTTGTTTTATAATACGCATGTAAACATATAATGCGCATAGATGACGCTAGGAGCTCCCCTTCAAGTGCCCGCAGTAGGTGTGCGTGTGTGCTGATGTGTGAATATCGAACAGTGTGACGTGACAGTTCTCGTGCGTGCTGTGGGCGGGCGATAGCGTTTGACGTAATACCTCGTGGCGGTGGCGCTCGTCGCGTTCCCGGCGGTCACGCTCGTGGCGGTCGCGCTCGTGGCGCTCGGGCGGGCGGTAGTGAGGCATTAGAGGCGGCGGCGCGCCCATCAACGGCGGGGGCGGCAACGGGCCCGGCGTCAGCTCCTTGATGTCGCCGGGCGCCCAGCCACCCTCGGGATGCCCGGGGTGCGCGCCCATGCCTCCGTGCGGCGGGTGTCCGGCATGACCCGCTACACACAATATACATATATAATTGATTGAAATACCAATTTGTAAATCTTCTAAGACTCACTTCACATCGAAACGGACTCGGCGGGCAGCGTTACGAACAGGACTTTTAGTGTCACACAGTTTTAAACTTTATATAATATCTTCACTGCTATATCTCAATATTATTTTTATAGATATAAAGATGAAGTTTAAAATTATATGACTGACCCGTCCGTCGTTTCCGTATGAATTGAGCCTAAGGTCGTTTCTGTACGTCACTACTAGGTTAATTGGCTATTTTTTAAGCATAAAATAATCACAAAATATTATTCATATTCGATCTACTATATAAAAAAAAATTCGATCTACTGTATCAAAAAAATAACTCAATAATTTTTTATCTCAAAGGTAGAAAAAAAATTACATTTGATTTTGGGATCTGTCTTTTTTTACAACTGTTCATTGTGTTTTCTCATTTGGCTCGCAGAATGTTTTGCGATATTAAAATGGAATAGTCTCCCCACTCCATTTTAAAGAGAACAGAATCGCTGTCATTGCATTACACAAAGAAGGTATGGAGCCAAATGCCACTTTTTAAACTCTTATCTTATTTTAAGGTCTCTTTAAACCGACCGGTTTAAGAGACCGACCGGCAATAGACCTGTTAATAGGTTCAATGAGATTTCCTCTGTGTGTATGTAATATAAATAGCACCTAGAATCATGTCGCGAATTTTAAGAGATGACTTAGTACTTGCAGCCTATAAGAGACGCACTGGTCATTTCGCAACTGATATATTGAAGGTGAACGGGGTGGTAAAGTAACAACTACTGAAGAGGTACGTAAAGGGAAGTCACAGAAAAAATTGGTTTACGGGTGAGAAATTTCTTACTCAATTGTTGCTCACTTTTTTAAGAAATTCCTTACTCAATTGTTGCTCAATCAATGTTGCTTAGTTGAACAACATTTTAACAAACAAATTGACCGTATTTGTGCTCAAAGCTCAAGGAAGCTTCCCAACTAGTTGACAGAGTTTAAGGTGGGTATTATCCGATTTCAGTGATGGTTTGGTGGGGTGTTAGCTATGAAGGTGTGACTGAACCATATTTTTATGAAAATGGTATCAAAACATCGGCACAAATGTGTAAAAATACCATTTCTTGAGAAGGTAGTTAAACCCCTTAATGACACCATGTTCAATAACCAAGTATGGTTCTTCCAACAAGACTCAGCGCTCGGTCCACGTAGTCTTGGTTGGAAGCGAACGTCTCTGGTCCCGATCTTAATCCGCTGGATTATCATTTATGATCAGTTTTAGAGAGTAAAGCTTGCTCTAAATGTTCTAAACGCCATGATAATTTGGTGTCCCTAAAACAATACATACGATTGGCAGTGAAGAATTTCCCCCTGGAAAGAGTGCGTGCTTTTATTGACAACTGGCCTTGACTTGCGACCAATGAAAACCATTTCGAATAAGCTTTTTATATTTTAACAGTTTTATATTTAATTGTAAGAGTAATAAATTTACAATTAGAATTTTTTTTTTTTTATTCAGAAAATATTATTTATGACAAGACTAGGTCGAATTGTCTGTGTTCTGGCGTTCCTACACTTTGTACACATTTGAGACTAGTAAACAAGCTGTTGTTACCAACTTAGGGGATTCCTGAAATTTGTAAGTAAATAATGTGTTGGCGTTTTTTTGGCGCTTATTATTTTGATAGCTTTTATATACAAGTCTTTTCTGAAATCCACATTAAGTGAGAGTCAGGTACTAAAAAGGAAGATGAAAGCCTTAATAAGACGTGATACAAGGCGATAGAATACCCGAGCAATTGAGGTTGCCACTGAAATAAATAGGGGCTCGAAAGCCTTTGCAAGATCACGCACTTACTGTTGTCAGCTGACCAAACTCAAAAGTACACAAGGCCATACCTCAAGGCCAGAGATCCACGCTGAGCTCAAAAACTTGTTCGAAAAATTTGTACTCCAGCAAAAACCCAACAGCTGAAACCTAAACCACGGACCCACGAGCTAAATATGTCGCCGCTTGACAGACGAACTCCCGGACACCGAAATGGGTGAGATTAGGATAGTTCCCGGACAAGTAAGCAACAACAAAGCTCCGGGGGAAGACGGAGTTACTGCAGAGCTACTAGGAGCATTATGAACACCGATCCTGGCAGTTAGCAAAGCTGTTTAATTCCGTCATCCAGTGGCATTACACTGGACGCATGGAGTATGCCTTTTGTCCCATATTTATAACTTGTTCTAGGTTTACCAGGAACCGTCTCTCCCAAAAATTCGACGACTTCCAACTCGTTGAGCAGGCTGGTTCTCGAAAAGACTTCACCACCGTAGAGCACAGACATACACTTAGGCAAGTAATCCAGAATGTAGAGGAATACAATCTGCCTCTGTGCCTAGGTTAGGTGGACTACGAAAAAGCCTTCGATACCATCGTGGTCTGGTCCGTTCTTGAAGCCGTGCAGTGATGTCTTATTGACAGTCGTTATGTCCAGGCCGTGACATGTATATACGAAGCAACGATGATCGTCCCAGTACCAAGCCATAGTACAAGACTAATCCAATTACAGCGCGGGGTAAAGCAGGGAGTCTTCGAAAGTGTTTTAGAGTCTTTAGGACGCTCGATTGGAACGGACGAGGCATCAATATCAATGGACAGTACATGTCACACCTACGTTTTGCAGACGACATAGTTATTTAGGTGTTATCTCTGCAGGACCTGGAAGATATGCTCAATGACCTAGCCCGTTCTTCAAGACGAGTAGGTCTCGGAATGAATCTGGACAAGACAGAGGTTATGTCTAACAGTCGCGCGTCCCCGAGACCAGTGGTCGTAACCGGTGATCCTCTCGATACGTTCAACTCGCTCGGTCAAACGACCCGACTTCGAGAATGAGACCAACATGCGAATACGGTTGGGCTGGGCGGCTTGTGGGAGATTACGTGATAGCTTTGAGTCGTCTATACACAGTGCCTAAATACCAAGGTATACTCAGTGCGTCCTACCCGTAATGACATACGGAGCCGAAACGTGGACACTCAGTGTGGAACTGGTCCACAAATTGAAGGTCACTCTGATAGAATTCGCAATAAGGTCACTCGCAACTGAACTAGAGTTACCGATATTGCGCGCGGAATCATCACGCTGAAGCAGAAGTGGGCCGGCCAGGTCTCCAGAGGTACCGATGACCGATGAAGCCGGCACGTGACTGAGTGGAGACCGCGTCTGGGCAACCTAGTGTGGGACGCCCTGTTGCTAGGTGGAGAGACGACTTAAGAAAGGTGGCGGGTGGCGGATGGGTGTGGGCTGCCGCGCTCTAGGGCTCCGTTCAACGGTGGACGGCTATAGGTTGATTCATACATTCATGTATACAAGTGTAAATCACTAGGAACAAGTCACGCCTAGCAATTGGCGAATTTATCCGAACATAAACAGTAAATTATTGACTCAAAATTCTGACTTATTTTCAGATGTTGATTACAAGTGTTAAGGGAGTGTAACTACAAATTCCGTTTGTTGTTCCTTAAGTAAGACCTTTTTGTAAAAAATACAAGTCTAATTAATGTATGATAGTTTCATTATAAAACTTGTGTTACGCAGGTAAATGCATGTGTGCGTGTCGTAATGTGTATCGTTTCAATGCATATTATACTACGAATTAGCTCCGCACGCGTTCTCCATATAATCTTCAAGTGAATTTGAAATTCGAGCAATTATTTAAAAACGGGATGGGATTTCTTTTTCACGTATGAACATAAAGATTTGTTTATTCAATAATATCGTAAACAAGTTGTATCACCGCACATCCTGGCCCATAGAGATTTCTACCTATGTCATAAAAAAAGAGATTTATAATGTCTTTAAATTAATCTTGAGGTTAATATCGATAAAATAAACAACAACAACACATCTTCACGTTTCTTAATGGGGTAGCCACACGTGATGATCCTTACATAGCTGCCTTGTCTTGTGGATTCATAACTCTTCACATACAAACACACCGGTAAAAATCACACAATGGTAAGATATACGTATTCCTAAAAATTTGATTGGTGTTTATGAAATTTAATTGGAGTTCAGTAGCCTATTCTGCTATGTATACGTTTCTTCGGTTAAACCAATTCCGATAAAATTTGTAGTGAAAACAGTTAAAGGCACGTGTTCAAATACATGTTAGTTTTTTTCCGAGTAAATATTCCTAACGAAATTGAAAGTTTGTGTTAAATATTGCATAGAAATAATCCAGGGTGATTTAATTGTTTTCTCACGTTCAGCCGTGAGTTGTGAGGCATATCCACGACATACCCCAGGGCTCCTCGTAGGCCAGCAGCGGCGGCGGGTAGTAGTGGTCGGGCGGCGGCGCGCCGAAGTACTCGGGCGGCGCGTCCCGCACGCCGCGCCCGTACTCGCGCCGCTCCGCAGTCATCACCTGCAGGATATAAACACTCTCATGCATTTTTTTATACGTGGAAGCAGCAAAGGCCTAGACTAAGAGATGTAGTCGAAGAGCAAGTAAGAGCTCCTTACTGCGTAGATATAAAAAGGATGTATATTTAGTAAATGGTGGAACAAGTGAAAATGTTTAATCTATTTACCTGAATCGTATTTTCACGATTTTGGTAGTTGGCTTGATTTCCTGGGGCCATCTCATCGTGTCGTACTGGACCTGTCAAAAGTAGATAATATTTTGTAATATAAAGTAACAATCAGGTTGTGCTATTTTATTTTTTAAAAGGGCCAACTATATTGCAATAGGGAGTGACATGCTGCATTGCAGCGGATTTGAGCTGGTACGACCGGGTGAGATATCTCTCACTCAGACGATACGTCCGAAATCGGCTGATTGAATTGGTTATTGTGTAATTGCTTACATATTTGCGAAACTGTGCTGTACATATGTTTTTGAACCCAAACTGCAAGTGATTTGAGATAAACAATATAGAAGTTGGTATACACTGCTATTTTGTAATTGTTTACATTATTGCGCAAGGCCCGCCACACATGGACATCGCAGCAAAAGAGGAGGAGACATTGTCAACTATTCATACCCACACAGATAATTCTTCTATACACGATGTTTTATTTTCGTTCTCTGTTTATAAGTTTCAGAGAACCGATCTCACCAAAAGGAGTAATGATTCGACAGAATTTTATTTCTTTAGATAGTAGGATGCAGTTCTAATCCTGCATTGCTGCTGAATTTTGACCGATAAACCATGACGACGCCTATGAAGTACTTTTGACTTGTAAGATGCGAGCGCTGAAAGCGAATTTTCTCTTCACATTCTACTGCTCTACTACGATGGTTGACTATACTAATGATGTCCCACGACGCCTTATTATAACAAAAAGACTTAACTTTAATAAATTATTTTGCTTGCTTGCATCCCACCGATATGACAAATTTGCAACAACACTCTGTTTCTGTTCTGTCGTAGCGTATTGGATGTTTGAATTTCAGTAGTCTACAGAGGTAGTAAAATGAAATTCTCTTGCTGAATATAAGAAAGCGAGACAGAAAGTGTTTCTCAGTAAGACGATGTGTCAATTTGACAATCGTATAAATATTTACACGTGTACAGATACATAAGTGTTTGTTTGTGTTATTGGCGTCAACTCTCATTCACCCATACCTGTATACAGGTACACTGTGAATGTAACTTTGAAATCCATAGCAATAATATAAAGCTAGAGAGTTTGCGGGTTTGAATGCGCTTATTTCAGAAACTTTTTGAATAGCCTGTTTATCGAAGAAATCTATACAATGTTTTGCAAAGATACATTTGGTGTATCTAATAAACTGAAAAAGAAAAGGAAGCAACTAAAAATCCTATTTTGAACAGAAAGATTCTCGTTAAGAAACGATTTAAGTCGCGGGATGACAAAAGAAATAAGAAAAGCAAAACAGTATATAAACGAGCGTACCGCTTATATATTTCACGTCTCTCCAGTCACGACAGAGCTGACCCGCACGACAGTGTGGTGGTCAACGTACGATACGCGCTGTCCTTTTTTTTTCGGAGGGACCTATTTCTGGTTGGCAGCGCTATTGCAAGAGCCTCAACAGTTCGACTGATTAGCGAAAACTTCAGGTTTAGAGAGACGATAGGGGGACAGACTCCCTCTTTTCCCGCAGATGGGAACGCGCTGTCTACATATACCATGTAACGTATCCATTGATGATCACACGATATCGTGTAGTTACATTACAATCAAATGTCTGAGTGCGCGCCGCGCTAGTCGCTCGTACCTGGCGGGCGGCGCATGTCGGGCGCGGGCGCGCGCGGCGGCGGCACGTGCATCCCCACGCCGGTCTCGTTGACTCGCATGCGCCGCTGCCGCTCGCAGTACGCGCTCCACGTCACCTCGTTGAACCCGTAGTTAAAATAATCTGAAAGATAGCATATACCGTATCAGGCTTAGCATACTAAACATAATTTTGAACATCTATATCTTTCCTCTCAGTTTTAGGATAGTGCGGGTAGTTGCGGGAGTGTTTATGGTCAAAGGGAGAAAGAAATACTGTGCTAACGGAAATACGGGTAAAACAATGTATAAACATAGCATATAGGGACCGTGCGTGCAGGACTGTTGTGATAAATAGCAACTGAATTTATTTTTGCGTTTAGTAGTTTTACTACTGACCCAGCAAGAATGATAATAACAAAAATATCATATGATACCACATAATTCTCTTATATTCTATTGTTTTTGACCATTTAATTAATGTCTAAATTTAACAGGTAGATGTGCGTTTTGACAGTTACATTGGTGTCTCAACAGTGCAGATATTATTCATCAGTTTAACGTCAACTTTGTTGCCCTTCATACTGAGTTGTCATTTTAAAGCATCCGTGATTGTAGATATTGTACATAAACTTATATTTTTGAAAAGTAAAAATTACGTGCAACATTTTGTCATTTTCTCAACGCAGAATCTATTTATGTCCAGCAGTGGACGGCGTCCGGCTGATGATGAAACATCTTTATATGTTAATCCTTCAACTACACTTTATATGTTAATCCTTTTATTAGGGTACACCCTGTCCAGCATACACAGCACTTAACCACTTATGGACATTTGATAAAATCATTGCAGGGAGATACTAAAACTGAAGAAAATGAGGAAAGTAAAAAATCGCCTCAATTTTTTTTATGGCATAATGGGGTAAACGAGAAATCGGAACTTTTTGAAGACTACCGACGCCCATGGACCGGCCGGGCCACCAGCTACAAGAAAAATACTTCCTCAATTTTTAAAACCTGACATAGGTTTTAAAAATTGAGTAAGAGTAAATAAAACTTAAGTTTTCACCAAAATATCTATAAACTAACCTGATATGTCTGCACCAGGTTTGTTCCAAGGCTTATCTTCAATAGTGTCAATATTAAACTCCAAAGCTGGAACACCATTTATGCTGCCAGGTCCTTCTAAATCTTCTAATGTGACTTTATTGCCTGCCGCTGGTCCTGGTCGAGGCTTCTCAGCACCACCTGTTCCCACTAGACCAACACCACGCTGCAAAATGTGTACGTAGTATTGAAATTAGTAACTAAATCGCATAAATTCACAATTCATTTCTAGTATAAAATGCCCAAACATGACATTAATTTAGATCTTAACTTATAACGATTAACAACAAAAGCGCAAGTAAAGATGCAGGCGCATCTGCATTGCCGCTAATCTATAAATAAATAAATAAACATACATTTTTTGCTATTGTGTGAACACATTTTTCGTATCAAACTTATTGATAGAGTGATTCCAGAGCAAGGTTTAGTGAATAATTTGTTAGGGTCACAATCCTGTTATTCTAGGCCCCTCTACAATAAGAAATGTGCAAGGGGGATCACCACATCACAATACATTAAGAATATCTGCTAACATTATCATCACCACTGTCAACACCCTCCCAATCGTTAATGATATCAAATTTTTTCAATAAAACTACTTTTACGTAAAGGTAGTTTTATTGTATTGAGTAACGTAAGCGTAAGACATCGAGATATCAAATTTTATTCAAACCAATTCTCATTTTAATTTTGTGTTAAGTTTTTTACAATTTTTCCTTTTTTGATATTTCTCACTCGGTAGTCTATATATAGCTTAGAGGAAAGGGACACTCATTTTACCACTTTACAAGTAAACATCTTGCAGGGTATTAGTATAAATGAAAAGCTTTCTATGAAATCAATATAGTAATTGTTAATCTCTTGATTATTTTCTCATACCTCAGTTACATGTATGGAGTGCAGGAGGGTACAAATAATGGTATTTTTCAGATCTTCACTTCAGACATAATTTTCTAGAGGTTCATAAAAGACACACACCGTCCACATTACACACATACTAATAGACATACATGTCAGAGACAGATACATGTGGGACTATGAGGGTTCCATTTTTTGTACATGTAACAACACATGCAAGAAAACATCTTTAATGACTTCCCACAAATGCCATTACGGCACCATCTCTGAACACACACCAGCTTATTAGCTGCAAGTGTGGTTTCAAGATAATAATAAAATAGTATAGACAGGACTCCCACTAGTGTATAACACTGATTACAATTTTGAATAACTTCAAATCTCTGTTAAACACTACTTACTCCTGTGAATACCTATAGTGTTAGTGACATGATGTGTGATGTCTTTCTTTATTATTATTATGATTTTTTTTAATTTAGTGCCCTGATTGAGCACAAATCAGTGGATGATTAGTGCCCTGGCACTAAATGTCCAAATAATCAAAAGAATATTATATATGATATAATAATATATACAAGGGCAATTCCCTGTAAGCACGTAGTTGGCAGACCTAGCCGTTTTTTTTTTGTTAATTATGAAGTTACAAAAAAAAACCTTCTTTAACCCTTCCACTATATGGGCCCATTGTTTCTAGAACCACAGCAACTACAATTTTTTTTTTTTCAAGAAATTGTAGAAGCTGTATACATTGGCTGTCCCCATCAATGTATTCCTACCAAGAAATGAGTTAATATCATTATTAAAGATAAATAAATTATGTTAATTTCATAAAACCACATTGGGGACATTTAAACATTTTCCCCAAAATTTCTATACAGTCCCCTGTCAAAAAATGAAATCTGTAATAAAAAAAATAAATAAAATTTACAAACATGTATTACAATAATGTAATACATGTTTGTAAATTTTATTGATATGAAGTTGGCAGCTCTGCCAAATGTGGAGGCAAGGCACCTTTTTGTTTAGTGTCAGAGCATCATTTGTGAGGTGAATAAGCATTTGGACTGCTATCACATACATTCCTCTGTATAGTAATAATATTTATGATAATTACAATTACATGTGTATTTAGTTTTTCGTTTTATTATTTACGCCTAAATTGATCAGTAGAGTCTTGAAAACTTTATTACTCATTAAGTAAATCTTGTTAAATGTATGTGCAATACAAAAGGAAAGTAAATATAACATAATATCTAATCTAAAGTATCCAATGTCACGGGACGAATAAGCTGGCAATGGGCTGGTCACACACTCAGAAGATCAGATGGCACATGTACCAGTAAGGTTCTGGAGTGGAGGCCGCCTTTAGGAAAACAAAGTGTTGGTCGACCATTCACCAGGTGGGAAGACAATCTCCATGCTATAGTAGCCAGTCCGATATGGATGCGAGTAGCAGGAGATTGGTCATCTTCACATTCATTGAAAGATGCCTATGTCCAGCAGTGGACCAATAAGTGCTGATAATGTTGATTATGATGAAGTGCAATACAGTCACCTGGCAGCAGTTCTCTGTCAGAAAAGGCAGCAGAGGACTATTTTACACAACTGGGGACTGTGTATTTTGCATGTCAGTTATGGTTTTAAAATATTATTTGTATAAATTTTACATCACTCTACTTTATTGATGTAACAATCATAAAAACATCATTGCTTTGTATCCAAGCAATGGTTGACATAGTTAAAGGGAAACAGCCGTTCAGACGTTTTGAAAAGCATATTAAATGTGCATCCAGTTGAAGGTGCTTATTCCAGCTCCCAAGATGGAGCTGGGATAAATTAATAGTCCACCCCTGATCATAATAGCTATAAGCTTCTTAAACAGGCTTGTTACGTAAATAAATAAGTCTCGTAAAGTCTGTAAAAGTAGTTATATTGTAACGAGTATTATTATTCACATAAACTTAAGAGATCCTTACACTTTGATATGTGTATATTACTTGAAATATCATATATTTGAAAGAAAATACTTTTTAGTAATTACTAGCTGACCTGGGTGAACTCTCATCACTTACGGATATCAAAAATAGATAGAAGCCAATTGAGAATAGGCTGGAGAATAAAATTTGGTAAAAATGGGTAAAGCCATTTCCAAGGAGTGAGGTAACATTGTGACACGAGAGGTTTATCTATTAGATATAAAAAAGACTCTCCCCGGTCTCACTTTGTAGTTTGGAAAATCGCTAACAACTCCGAAAATATGTATAATTTCAGTGGACCTCCTTATCTAACAAAAATAACAGTTAACTTTCTCCAATATAAGACATGACTTTTTGAAAAATTATAAAAATAATTACTAATACACCATTAGTATGGAGCATGTACAAGCTTACAGACAAGTGCCCATTTAGCACAGCTCAAATTATAGGGAGAAACGAGGAGACAAAATAACTTACTCATAATTATAATTTGGTAGCTGCACTATATTTACTTTTTCACTGTTCTAATTACCTTAATATTTAAACTAGCATAAGCCTGTGGGCCAGATTTAATTTCTCCTATTGTAACTTTCACATCATCACTGTCATCAGAATCCGAATCGCCATTTTCCTGACTGTCTGCGTCTCCATTCGCATCCTCTTGATTATCACGACTCACTTCACCAAAATGTTCGTCATTAAAGTGGGAATCATCATTATGTCCTTCACCGGCTTCAATTTCTTCCTGCTCTTTGTCTTCTATTCCCTAGAACGTATTTAAATGTTAATTAATTTATTACGTTTTTCAGAAAAAAAAAGCAATACATTCACAAGCAACTTTTACGCAATTTTGTATCCCACAGCAAGATGGAATGACGTCTACTACTGGTAGTCTTAGTAGATTATTATAAAATATATTTATATAAATATTAAAGCTATAATAGTAAAAGTAAAATTTGAACGGAACTGAAACTCTTGTTTGTTATTGAAGAGGTTATGTTTCAGATTCATTTACCGTGTTTTTGTTGACAGCATCAATTGATGGTTGGGTTTCTTCAGCATTTTCTGTATCGTTTTCTTCCACTTGCTCATTATTTGACTCTCCGTACAACCAATTATCGTCATTTTCATCATTTGCAGCATTTTCAACGGCAACGTCTGCCATTTTTGATTGACAAGATAAACGCCAATTGCCACCAAATGTCAACAACGTTTGGCGCTAGATCCTGGCTGCGTTCCGAAAATTACTGTCAGAACTGCACCATTGTCAAATTCACTGGCTGGGAGTCTTTTTCATTACATTAGAGAGGTCAAAAAACTGTTCTTTAATGGTTCTTCATCATTCAATCATAAGTTAAAAACTCTTTGATTATAATAAAACTAGTTTCAGAAGCTTCGCAGCTACCATAGTCACGGGTGGAGTGAGTGAGTGAGATGAGCGATGTCCTGATTTTTATTTATTATATTAATTGTATGATATGTATTATATTATTGTATTATTTAATTGTAATAACAAGTTATTAAAAGTACCCGAAGATTGTTTTTTTAAATTAATTAGTCATTCCGATTAACCCAAGAAACGTTTATTGTATCGTGTAGCTGCATGGTGTTAAGTTTGGATTTTTGTTTCTTCCTCCTTGGAAGGAATCTGTGTTCTTTCATGAGGGTTTGTGCCTTATCAAATCTAACGTGGAACCAACCTCGGTGTGTTTACAGGCTTCAGTTTTTTAACGCTATTAAGGCTTGCCATAAATATTGTAGCGTAAAATTTTTTTTAGTTGCAAATATTGTGTATTACTTTTACAGTGTGTTAGTTTAAAACACACATATAAAACAAGTAAAAGCATAAAAAGCAAATTCGAAGCGGTCTCCATTGGCTGTAACACAGTGTTTTAAACGTTGAGGCTAGTTATCAATAGAGGCACGCGCATTCTTTCCATGGGGAAGTTCTTCACTGCCAATCGTATGGATAGTTTTTGGGACTTGAAAATTTAGAACCTCTCAAAAACTGACCATAAATCATTAATCCAGCGGAAGCCAGTCTTCAGCTCTGATGAAGTCCGAGATGTTCCCTACCAACCAAGACTTCGTTTTCCGAGTTTTATTTAGTATATTTTTATGAGATAGGGGGCAGACGAGCAGGTAGGTAGTAACTACCGCCGCCCTTAGACACCTGTACGACTAGGCGTCTTAGAGACACGTTGCCGGCCTTTAAGGAATAAGGTATGCTCTTTTCTTGAAGACCTCTAAGTCGTATCGGGTCGGAAATACTGAGGGAGGCAGCTGTTTCCACAGTACAGTAGTGCTCGTTATTAAGTGGCGCTTATAACACTCTGTTGTGGATTTATTGACATCAAGGTGATTATGGGGGTGAATTTCCGCAACTTAGAGTTCTGTCGCGATGAAGATGGCATTCTGCTGCTGGTATTAAGCCGATTTCCTCGGAACACCCCGCACAAGCTCCCATCTCCCATCCCATCGAGCTGTCCGGAAATAACTTTGTCAACATTTCGAGCCGCTCTACGTTGTATGCGGTCAAATGAAACGAGCTGATATTGCGGGGCCCCCGCCCAAAGTTGGGAGCAGTACTCCATATGGGGTGGGACCTGTGCCATGTAAAGTTGCAGCCGATGGGCTAGAGTACTGCTTCGTCCCATTGAGGACGCCCAGCTTCTTTGTGGCTAATTTAGCTTTCGTTTCCAAATGACCGCGGAACTGAACGTTACTCGGTATGTCGTCACCAAGTACTCCGATACTAGCTGAGGCCGGTAGGTAGGTGTTATGAAAACGAGGAGATACGACGAAGGGTGACCTTTTAGTGGTAAACGCGCAAACCTGTGTCTTATGGGAGATAAATTGGAAATAGTTTAATAGGCCCCATTCCGAGACATGGATGACAAATCTTCGACTTCGGACACAAGTTTGTTTCGATACTCGTTGACGTGATCCCGGGAAGTATTGGCACGGCCAGTCAGTGAAGCAACCCCAGTACTTATATCTGCGTAACAATGAAGGCTATTAGTTTGCAGCATGTTATTGATGTGCAGAAGAAACAGCGTAGGTGACAGAACACAGCCTTGGGGAACACCAGCGTTGATAAATTTAACGGCGGAGCATGCGCCGTCAACCACGACCTTTATGCTGCGATTTGTCAAGAAGCTAGTGATCCAATTGCATAATTTCCCGGGAATTTCTTATGAATAAAACTTTGAAAGGAGTATTTTGTGCCAAACCCGATCAAAGGCCTACGCTTTATCCAGACTAACCACCAATGGTCCTGGTTTCAACTACCTCCACCCATCAGTGCGTAAAATAAATTATAATATCACCAGCTGAACGTCCATGGCGGAAACCGTACTGGCGGTCACTAAACCGTACTGACAGTTTATTACCCAGTGCAGAGTCTTAATGGAAGGATACCATACTTGGTTATTGAAAACGGTGCTATTAAGGGGCTTAACTACCTTCCCAAGAATGGTATACATAGAATGATATACTTGTGCCGAAGTTCTATACGTTTTTCACAAAAATATGGCTCAGCCACACCTTCATAGCTACCCCCCAAATCATCACTAGAACCTGAGAATGCCCACGTTGCACTCTGTCGACTAATAGGGAAGCTTCCTTAGGGTTCCGAGTACAAATACGGCCATTTTGTTTGTTAAAATGTTGCTCAATTGTAAAAAGATTCTTATCCGTAAACATTTTCTTTCTGTGGCCTCCCTTTGCGTACTACTGCAGTAGTTTTATGGCTTCACATCTTTAATTTATCAGTTAAGAAATAACCAGTGCGTCTCTTACAGGCTGCAAGACCTAAGTCATCTCCTAAAATACGTGACCTGGTTCTATTTTTTTTCAAGGAACATTTACATTAGAGAAAATGAAATAAATTGAATGAGATTTTACATAAATCAATACTGTGGCCACAAATAATTATGACATAAATAACAGCTCCCGTCAAAAATGCATTGAGATTAAATCATTTACTTAAATATTAACGAAAAATAAAGATGAATTTAAATACAATTTAGCAATAAAATATAATTCAAAAGAAAAAAATCTAAAAGCATAATGAAATTTAATTAAGATTATCAAAATTATCATTAAAATTATCACTTAGACATTACGCAGGAATTAAAAGCAAGATTAGAGAATTGTTTGAAAGTGTCTATTGTATGTGGAGGTTGCGCGTGGAATATTACTATTATTATATGTATTGCTACTATTCTTTGGTTTTGTTCTGGGTATATCGTATATATCGTATGAGCTTTTGTATCGAGAGCCTATATGCGGACATTTTATGAGAATATTTTTTAAAAGGAATGAGGTTGCGCAAGTTCTTTCTTATAGGATCTATAAAATATTGGGGTATACCATCTGGTCTCGGTCCCTCGCTCATATTTAAGACTTGTAAACATTTCACTACATTATACAGGGTTCATAGGGTAGATATTCTTTAAATATTTATTAACGTTATTGTAATTATTTGAGATCAATGGATTATAAGATTTTAGCTTATAAACAGAATGCAAATATTCATTGAGTTTATTACAAGTATCATTACCTCCGGTCATAAACATATTATAATTGATAGAGGAGGATTGGGGTGGCCTTTTTCGCTTTCACAAATCTCCAAAAGTGTTTATTATCAGCTTTTAAATTTGTTAAGTGAAAAAACTCTTCTAACGACCTGCTTGAATTATTTTCTGCCGTTTTCGCAATATACTGAAAGTGTCATAATCACTTACTCTGCCATATTTTTTACATTTAAGAAACTTAAAAAAAAAAAAAGAATTAGAAAACAATAATGGATTGTGATCTTTACATCCCCCCCCCCCCCTCCTGAGCCCATAAGCCGCTATGGCTAATCCGCAGTCATGCGACCCCGTTTACCGAGAGGATAGTTGTCCTCTCGCAACCCAACCCGGGTTGTGGGTTTCGCCTCGGTACCCGTAGCTTTCGCAGGGCAACCTGCGAAGATGACCAGGAAATAAGATATATTGGCGCCAAAATGAGAAAAATAATGAATAATACTATAAAAATTACGGATTCCAAATTCTAATGTAATTTTTTATTTTGAATTGTAACACTATTTGTGGCCAGACTAAGTAGACAGAAAAGAGTTGCGTGTCTGTAACTGGGGCTCACTGGACTTGACTTGAAGCCCCACTTGAAGAAAAACTTTTTAGAGCTGTTTCATAGCCACGTCTAATTGTCGTAAGTTCGACGTTTTTCGATCATTATGACTATTAGTTCGACTTCTATTTCTTTGTGAGCATGAAAAAACATTTTTGCACTTTAAACTAGTTGGGCTTTACGCATAAATATTTATTTTATTTAAACTAAAGATTTCCATACATTTATAATTTAATTTAAATATATAACAATTCTAACAAATATAGTACATTGTAGATTGTATAATCTTATAAATGCCGACTTAAGGTTGTTTATTTAAATAAAGGCGATATGTCGATAAATAATAATATATTATTTTCATTAAATAACATAGGCCCATTCCAGACCAGTTCATTGCCCTTGAAAAATTATCGAGACAGAGGTGAACATCGTGCAACTAATTGTTTAACGCCAATTCCAACAATACGTAGTATTACTGTATAGTTTGTGATTTCAACGACATTGTCCGATAGTGTAGTCAGGCTGTAACAACTGTACATAGGTGGGCAGTCACACATGCGTTTGTCGCGAATGTGTAATTAAGCGGTAAATGGACGCCTATTGTTTTATTTTAACATGATCAATAATATATCATTTGCTTGATTTGATATACGAAAAATATCGGATAGGGGAGTCAATTTCAGGATGCAAAATTCTTTAACTAATAATTTTAAATAAATAAAGGTCGGACTAAATCATTAGTTGTCGAACAGGCGGTGAAGGAATTATTCGGAAAATGAGTTATTTTCTATTATGTGTCAGTGGCCGTCATATAGCATCCCTTCTCTTTTATTTCTATTATATCTATACAGATAGTAGGTAAGCCACTTCTGCTCTTCCGACTGACGGACGTATTTTGGGCTGGCTTACCTAATATGTCGGCCTGGTCCTTACATCATTTGTAACAAATGATCTAAGGCCTGGTCACACAATTCGCAACGCCGTAGAAGTTGCGTAGAGATTATATAGATAGAGATGGGAAGTCAGCCTAAAACGTCCGTCAGTCAGAAGAAAAATTATCGCGACCGATCTGGCCACACCACGTTCATCGACCAACGCCGTTTACCGGGTGTGGGTTGGCAACCATAAACTATATAAAAATACTACGATATACCTTACCTACCAGGTAAGGTTAATAGCTCACGAAGCGGTCTTCATCCGCAACCGCCGCGATAGCGCCCCCGTAGGCTAAGAATTCGCGTAGCGGTTTTTTCCTCTCCAGATTTTATTTCAAAACTCACGAGACGGACTGGACTTAACTAATCGCTAATCAGTTGAAGTCTAGTCCGACTATCGATCACAAAACACGTGGGCGTAAACGGCTGAGACTGCGAGTAACCGTTGAAAACAACCGTGCACAAGACGGGTGAAAAACGTGTCGTGAGATGTTTGAATTTATTACATATTGTAACGCTAAGCCAGCGACGTGCAAATGACGTTTCTGCCAAGCCAAAGGCAAACCAGGCCTACCCGAGCCGAAGCCAAGCCCAGCCTAGCCTAGCCTTAAATAGCGGGGCACACTCCTTCAGTCTTTACTTTACTTACTCGAGTGAAGAGTAAACTCTGCATAAAATAATAATTATATTGAACAAGCATTTATTATTTTATATGTATATCCTGCAGAAAACTATGGACCCCGCAATTCCTTCGTGAGTTCTTGGCCGTAGCTTCTGTAGAATATTAATGTAAAAAGACAAAACCCACTTCACGAAGCCTTTTTCGAGGTGGCATTAGGCAGTTATTCGCAGTGTAGTGTAGTCACTATAAAAGTTATCATAAAATGAAATACATATTCATTTATTTAATACACACATATTAAATAAATTTTATAATATGTTAACATGTTACAATAATAATTTTAAGAACAATAAAATACAATGCAAAAGAAACTTTAGTTGAGGCAACAGATTTTTTCGATTTTTCGAAATTGTTAACATAAAAAAATTTTGTCTGATATTACAAGCCTAATCAAGGCCATTTCTTCTTCTAGGGAATTTCTTATCCTCTAATTGTTCCACCTTTTTAGCAACATTAGCTAATTCTTCTGAAGCACTGGCGGCTGCTGTTCCACAAGTTTCAGCTAATTCTGTGATGCCTTGTGCAACCTGTCACAAAATAATAACTTTCCATATCACAATATAATGACTGTCCACAATATAGATTGCCGATGGGCCATGATATTAATGCTTAGTGTGGAGGCTACATTTTGAGATGTCATTATCAACACACATCTGTTAAATACTGACATGTAGTACCTATTCCGGGTTAAATGTGGGTAGCAATATTTTAATCATTGTAGCATTGTTCAGGGAGGCTTATTTTGATTAGAAGAAAAGTAATGTCTTACCCGATCAATTTGATGTATGTCACATAATAAAAATATATGGAATTGTATCCAAGCTCTTTAGTGGTTGAACTGTGTGGTTTAAATATTTTAGATTAAGTACCAAATTATAATTTTAGTTTAGCAGAAGGAAAAGTATTTTCATTGATAGAAATAGAGTGAAGGACAACATCATGATGAAAAATAGTAGAATATACAAAAACATATCTCCAGACACATATTTACACAGGGAAATCATACAGTTATTTAGTTATTAAAGTTATTTGTTAATAACTTTACTAGTAACTCTTACCACATCTGCCTCAGCTTTAACTTCTGATGCAGCTTTGTTCATCTTATCTACAACTGCTTGCATATGTGGAACTTGTTGAATTGGTTCAGATTCCATCACAGGAGCAGCCTGTATATTTAAAACTTAAGTTATTTTAAAAGTATTTTTAATCCCAGATGCAAAAAGAGGGATGTTAAAAGTTGGATGTGTGTATATGTCTGTCTGTGGCATTATGGTACCTAAACAAGTAAGACAGATTTGGATAAATCTTTTATTAGATAAGTAAAAATGACTTAGTAAGGTGTTCTTAACTGTTTCTTTTCTGATGAAAATCTGTGCAGTCATTTAAAGTACTTGGGTTAGGGGTTCTTTATCAAATTTTAATTTAATTTTCATTCATTTAGATCAAATATTGAAGTTTTGAATTATCTTAAAAGATTACATATTCATAATTAATTAAAGAACTCCTATGGATTTAATAATAACTAAAATAATAAGAGATGGAAATAAATCTAAACAAATAAAAAAGCTTTGAAAATCATGCCAGTTATACAATCTCCAAATATTTTTTTATTTTTAAATTGAAATTACCAACAGTTATCATTTGTTTTCATTTATGAACATAGCATGTCTGGATATCTAGTATAAGCCAATACTAGCAATAAAATAAGGATGAATTCATGGATACTGATTTTGTATGGAAGGAAGAAATCCATACAAAATGAGTCCTACACTACATACAAATTTGGACTGCTTCTGTTACATCACCATCATCATCAGTTGGACGACATCCACTGCTGGACATAGGTCTTTACACTGATACAAAATTATGATTTGCAAATACAGCAAATTTATTATTCAGCAAATGAAACAAAATGTGTTTTCATTTGCTTCAAAATACCTTTAAATTGTTCAAAATTACTAAGATCACAACAACTGTCACAAGAACACTCGTGATCACAACATTAAGGCACTCAGTGCATACACTAAGTTGTTATGGTCTTAACCTTGTATAATAACAGTCAGGCTAAGTTTCGTGTTTCTTTTGTACTCTAATCTACAAGTACTTACCTGTTTACATCGGTGCATACAATGACAATGGTGTTGAATAATTGGCTCTGCTGTGACAATTTCTTGCATGTTATTATTGTTTTGTTGCATCTAAAACGAAAGAATTTATTATTTGATTATGTACAAATTCCACCACCAATTTCGTTGAATTTATATCTTAACTGTGTTGTGGTGAATCATATAACATGTTGCTTATGTAGCTTCTTCTTCAGAATCATATTATTACGAGAAAGTAGGACTTTAAGAATTTTTTTTGCTGTGGTAAAAAACTTACCTTCTCGGCGAGATTTGGATCCGTGTAGTTATTTAGTTCATTTGCTACGTTCTTAGCTTCCGAAAGTTTTTCGTGCCCAGCAGTAGCATT
Organism: Eumaeus atala; assembly: GCA_017140195.1. Lineage (NCBI taxonomy): Eukaryota > Metazoa > Arthropoda > Insecta > Lepidoptera > Lycaenidae > Eumaeus > Eumaeus atala. Next base: position 803,422 of record JAFELO010000315.1, on the reverse strand, counting down.
ATTCATGGATTGTGCTGCATTTAATAGATTTGTTGTAATAGAATCACCTTGTTGTCCCTCTAAAATTTGTGTGTTACTGGCGAAACCTAACTTCGCTTCTAATTGTTCAATTCTATTTTGCAAAACGGCTATAGGATCCATTTCGAGGAGTAGTTAACACACACAAAAAAGGGTTTGTATTGTATATTATAAATACAAAATAAATATGTAAATAAGACGCGAGCAATTATTTGAAAAAAAAAGAATTACAATAAATGGAGATTATAGAATTGAGAATTCTTATTTCAAATACCTATGCAATATGTGTCATCTAAGTTTTTTATTGCCAAATATTTCGTACACATTAATTTAATAGTTGGCCAACACTTCATGGCGTACCACTCATAAAATTGTTTAAAATTCTATTATTAGTTTTATCTGTCCCGTTGTTTGCTTGTATCATATCTGTTAATAAATCTGTAAAAACTAAATTTGAATCACTTTTAGGATTCAGACGAAATTTTGCATTAATGTGTGAATAGGATGAAAATTTAAAACATTATAGTGCATATACACTATAATGTTATGAATATGGAATATTTCACGTAAACAATTAATTAAATTTATTCAATTATATTTTAAATAATTTAAAAATATGTATTTATCCTGTTTCAGCGATATTCTTCGATACTGCAAGAAAGAGTTTCTTAAAATCGTCTCCAAATCAGAACAATTTAATTGTAAAAAAATAAAAATAATTTTTATTTTTTTAACATTGTCTTTGGTCAAAAAATCATTATGTCATAACAATCAACATTGTGAAATGTGAAAGTCAAAACTTGTGTTTGCGTATAAAGTACATTAGAAATAGATTCAATAGTGAAATTTTCAGAGAAAATATTTTTTCATTTAAGTCGCAAAAATATTACGGAACTACTTGAATCTGCACTGTATGATGAGTCACATTAACTTTGCACAATTTTGAAGAAAACAAAGTAGAACCACGTATACGAATGTGGTGTTATCAGCGTCAATTATAGAATAGTAAAAATATATATCACTTATTACTTATTATTGAACAAATTAACATGGATGAAGAATTGGGTGGTCTTGTTCAGGAAGACTTTATCTTGCCACCGATAAAATACGAATGTAACTTTTTGATACTTAAATTATGTGTTTATTGAATTAATATAAAATTGTTTTTTTTTTAAATAACTAGATATTTTTATTTTTGCAGATCTAGACCACACTGCTGACGTCCAGTAAGTTACTAAATTCTTCAGTACACAAAGACAAAATAGTATACTGTTGTATTTTTTATTGATAATTCTAACATTGTTTGAGTGATTTACAATCTACATTATTGATTTATTTAATTCAAATGCAATTGTACAAATGGTTGAATCACACTTGACAAGTCTCATAATACTCTTCAAGTATCCGACAATGAGAGTAAAATAATAGTCTATAATCTTGAATAAAAGTGACCAGTAATCCATAGGGCTGCACTTCAACCAGAGTATTTTATAACATATGCGGGTAGCCTCTAGCTGGCACAGAGAATTTGTAAATTAGTAGTGTTATTATTATAATAATTGAATTGCTTGTGTCTTAATAGTCCAACCTGTTGGGCTGATAAGGGCATTACGATATTGTCGCAAGTACATAACATCATTTACCATCAGGTGGTCTATGAAAACTTTTATTAAATATGCGTGCAATCTAATAAATGGAACAGGAATGATAAATAATATATTGGCATATAGCACAAAAGCAAAAACAAGTATTTGGAAGTCTATAGTGGTTACAAATGCCTATAATCATTAACAAAACCAAAGGCTTTGCAAGTGTAGTGACATCCATAATTGGCTGGGCTGGGCCTCCTGATTGTCTGGCTAGACATCTACAAACAGCTGAAAAGGCATATAGTAACATTTCATACTGGTAGTTTGTGAACCTATTCAGTAGCCCAATTTGCCTACATTAAATAAAATTATGATAATATCTTTAGAACTTTGTGTTAAGAGTGGTGCAATAACACTACCTTTTATGACATCTAGCTTTATACTACACAGGAATATAGCTACATGCTCTCATGCCTTTTTTTACACAAAGGCTGTATCTCCTCTATACAACCTATGAGGAAATAATAAAAAAAATATTTTAGTGGGAAAATTATTATAATTTATATTAATATTTTTTTTAGGCTACATGCATGGGGTAACAGTTTAAAAGAAGCATTTGAACAATGTGGTATGTCTATGTTTGCATACATGACAGAGATGGAGTATGTGCAAATCAAGGAGGTTCACACAATAGAGGCAAATGCAGATGATATGATGGGGCTTTTGTATCATTTTCTCGATGAACTACTGTTTCTTTTCTCTGTTGAACCATATTTAATTTGTAAAAAATTAAAAATAACGGAATTCAATACTCAAGAATTTAAAATAGTTTGTAAATGTTACGGTGAAGAGTTTGAAATTGGAAAACATCCTCAGGGTACAGAGGTCAAAGCAATAACATATTCAGCAATGCAAATTATTGATGAACCAAAGGATAATAAGTATGAAGTGTATGTTATTATTGATATATAGGCAATTATATTTGTAATTTATTATTACATTACATTATTACACTTTTGTTTTCACACATATATTTATTTCCAACTTATTACAATTCCTGTTACCTCAATTATTTACGAAATAATAAAAACATGACGAATTTATGTCGGCATAGTTCAATGCAGTCAGTATCACCCTTGTTCCGTTTATAGGAGTCCCTTCTTCGCTCGTTGTGCCTTTCTACACTTTACGTAGTTTACTTTGCGTTCTATGTAGAGAGGAAGCTGGACATTGGTTCAGTTAATATAACTTAAGGTGATAGTGGAACCTAGGCTACTGAGCCCCACCACCACAACAACACTTGAGTGGGAAATCACTACGAAGATTGATGATACATTAAAAATCGTACGTCGTCGTAGTGTTTGTTCCTCCGAAATGTTTAAATCACTTTTTATCGAAAAGATACTACTGTTATAGTACTGTTGAATACTTTGTGTCAAATCTAAAAATAAGCATTTAGCTGCACACATGGTTTCACCTGCGTAATATCTATCCCAAGGGAACCCTTCATTCTTAAAATAGGGGGCGAAAAAGCAATCGGAGCCTTTTTTTACGACTACCGATGCCCATGAACGTCCACACAACTACTGTGACGAGGCGTTTCCCTCCCCCCCCCCACGGGCCACCGGCGACTCACAAACTTGAAATTTAGATAAAGTATGTATTACTGTAGCCGCAATAACAAAATATACAAAAAAGCAAATAAAGGTGAAATTTTAAGATAGATTACACACACAAGAAACGTTTCTTTCGATGTTTTTCGGATTCAATTCTGAACTGTTACTTAAAAGTAGATAGAATAACAATAAGTAACTTATTAAGTTAACTAAACTTTCAACTTGTAAACGGCGTAACCTCTCGTGGGTACGAAGCCCTCGAAGTGAGACTGACTCCCACTTCGTTGGTTTTATTATAAACGTTGATCTATTGACTGTGACGAATTTTTGAATTGATATTACTACCTACATGTAATTGATATTACTACCTACGTGTAATTGATATTACTACCTACATGTAATTGATATTACTACCTACATGTAATTGATATTACTACCTACGTGTAATTATATAGACGCGATGATAATCATCGGTATCTACTTCTTCGGCGTTCTATTATTTTATAATAGAATACCAAGACTGCTAAAAAAGGGTTTCTTTTTTTATAGAATAGTTTTTTAACGACTACCGAAGCCCATGAACATCCACAGAATTACTATGCCGATGCGGTCACCTCCTTCCAGTGGTGGGTGGGGCCTCCCTCCAATGGGCCACCTGATACACACAAACC
>JAFELO010000315.1:787206-799055 GCA_017140195.1 Eumaeus atala | reverse complement strand
GTATCTACTTCTTCGGCGTTCTTTTATTTTATAATAGAATACCAAGACATATAGAATAATACAATATATATAGAATACCAAGAAGAGAAAAAAGGGTTTCTTTTTTTATAGAATAGTTTTTTAACGACTACCGAAGCCCATGAACATCCACAGAACTACTATGCCGATGCGGTCACCTCCTTCCAATGGTGGGTGGGGCCTCCCTCCAATGGGCCACCTGATACACACAAACCGCACGAAAAGCGACACCGAATAATGTGGCTTTACGATGGTATTATGTGAGCGAGAGTTACCTCCCCGGTCGTGCCGGACCAATTTTGCTGCAATACAGCATGACACTATCTCTAGCTGGTCAATGGTGGTTCAAAAACACATTTTTCCACCTAACACCGCCTCCGCTCGAGAACCTTTCCCATTAACCAATTATTCATCTGGTGACCAGTCTTCTATCACTTCAACAAACATTTTTGTCCAACAGTAAGTCAGGTAAGAGCGGGCCGCTCAAATCCCACGCTGATATCTTTTTTAAAACTATACTGTAAAATGTGACTACCGACGATCATGAACATCCGCGTATGCATGTGCGTGCACTCCTTAAGGACATCCTCCACACGATACGCGACAACATCTATCACTTCTAAGGTTCCGAGACAATCATGTGAGTGAGAGGTACCGCTCCGGCCGTTTCGACCCGATTCGGTTGTAGCAGTACCTCTTGGTAAGGTCTTTAAAGCAAAAAGGCACGTAGACGGCTAATAGGTCGCTTACAAAGATAGTCTCCAAATTCACACAAGGGAATGGCCATTCTTTCCACGTTGATGTTCCACGTCACCGGTCATCACCAACGTCCAGACAAAGATGTGCGGTTCCCGTCCTCACCTCACGGACTTCGCGCAAAAGAGTCTCAAATTTCTTCTCTTTTATCCCCTCTTCCTTGACAATGAATAGATGCTGAAAAGATCGACCTCTTCGGCTCAATTTGCTTCACCGATATAAATTTTGATTAACGTTTTACCTACTTGAGTATGCATAATAATTATTAAATATTAAGAATAAGTGGCACATACATAGTTTAGGTAAACAGCATTACTCACATCGGTGTACATGCAGCAGCCGGTTCGGAATGGATAAGAGGAGCTAGAAATCGGCAGTCTTGGGACTTGTAGTTCATAGAAAGGGGCTTAGTTATGTCCAGCAGAGGAGTGATGTTCATGAAACTTCAAATGCCACCGTTCAGTAAATAAGAGATAGTGCCATGCTGCATAGAAGGAGGCAGAACCACGCATGGTGCATGACACTACATCCTCCTATGCAACAGTATTGGGCCGGCACGACCGGGGACGTACCCCTAGCTCACCTGATACCGGCGTAAAGTGACAGCGTGACTGGTCGTTTGTGAAAAGCCGGTGGCCCGTTGAGGGATGATAGGAGGGCAACGCATCTGCGTAACAATCATGCGATTGTCCATGGGCGTCGGTAGTAATCAGTCTCTGATTGCTCGTCTTCCCCCTTATGCTATAAAATATATATATTTATAGTATATTCTTGTGGCAACAGCCTTTCTACACAAGAAGCACAATTTCAAACGATAAGACCATTGCTGTGGGCTGCCAGCAAAATCGGGCCGGCAGGTATTAATGCAGATCCGTAGACAGTTGAAGCATGGCAGGGCCCCGTTCTATTTTATTTATATCCATTTAATCACGCGTTACCTATGAGCGCCCATACATTTGGTCACACAACGGCGTAGAAAAGCGCCATCGTCTAAGCAGATGATTGGCCCGCGATGTATGGCTTTTTAACGAGACGATGTTTTTCCGCTCGTGTGATGGAAATATCTAAAATCATCACACTGAACTAAAAAAGACTAGCCGTTTTAAAATGACTGACAGACCATTCACTTTTATTTAAATCTATATATTGGTTATATTTAATACGATAAAAATCAAATTGAAATGATCAGAGACTTAATTATTACTTACTTAAGTTCCACATTTTACAGTATAATCACTTATACGAAATATAAAAGCGTATTGTACTGGCAACATGTCTATTATCCAGTCTATGGATAGAACAATAAGGTACTTCATATTTTCTATAGTCTACAGTCACATCCGCTAAAAACGCGGTATCCTAATTTAAACTTCCTTAAATAAATATTATCAAACAGTGAAGATTGGCTGAAACCAAGAACATGGTTTTCTTGGATGCATATGAAGCTAAATAAACGTTCCGTAAATCCTAAAAAAACGACTGCAATGCTGTGCGGCACATTAAGCATATATTATTATTACATGTACATGAAACTGAAAGTACCTAATACAAATGACTGAAAAGTTACATTTTTAATATAATTACAAATTGTTGAATATTATCCTAATAAATTTGTTTTAATAATAAAACAGTAAGTTATACTAATTACTATGTGCTAAACTGTATATTTATTGATCAATAAAAACATTAGAAAATATAAATCACCTCTATGCTAGTTGGTTCCAGGTATAGGTATTTACAAAAAATCGGTTTATATTTTCTTAGTTGTCAACAAGCTTTAATTCCTTTATACATCAATATTTTTATTTATATTGTGTGATATTTATAATATAAAAATTCCTCGTCTATATGTTTAGATATCTATAATATATTCGAACATATTTACATGTAAACGCCTTTATGTATCTGTTACTATACGTTATATGTTGTAAACAATTATAATACAAAATAAGCCCTACGGCCTACGCGTCTTACGCACTGCGGCTGCGCTACAATTCTCGAGCAAACCATTCGTCGATTAGAAATTTAAAAATTCGTTATATTTTTTACGGCTTCTCAAACTGGGGGAGGAATTTGGAGAACCGCGACCGCTAGGGGATGCTTGATTTGTACGGCCGCTTCGCGCCTGCGCGTATAGTTCGCGCCACTGCTACGTTGCTTGCAAGCCAGATGTTCTGAAAAGCTTCCTGTAGTCGTTAGATAGCTCTGCATTTTTATTATAAAAAAAACTATAAAATGTGGACTAGACTTAGTCTGTTAGATATTAATTGTGAAGTAATAAGTATGAATATTAATATGTGATTTGTAAATTGTTCCGTTAAACTAAAATATATCGAGCGTCTCGATGTCCACGAGTTCACTCGAAACCAACAAAGCGGCGGACATTTTATATTGAGTACTCGATAATGTAGCGTTTGCGTCGAAAACATTAAATGTCGTTTTATGGTTCTGTATTCGGATATAGTTCGCTTACACCTTTCGTAAGTATTTTTAACTTACATTAAGTACTTTATGTAAAATGAGCGATAATTTCTGCATGTATTGTAAAAGCGGTTATGTCCAAGAGTTACCGCTAGCTTGTCTATATATTTTTTTAAAGTCGTTGAAATCGTGACGTAAGCAATCTGGACATCTACAGGTAATGTAAAATACTTTTACATTACATAAACTTGTACGCAAACATTTTCTATCGACCCACTCCGCTTCGGAGGCTTCTCGTTTGAGATTTCCGCGCGCTCGGCGCCCCTAACCTCTTTACTAATTAGATTGTAATGATAGGATTTTGATAATATTGTAAGTTTTATTGTCATAAATATTGGCCAACAGCGATGCCGAGGGGGGTGAAGCGAGGGCAGGCGGAGGGAGAAGCTGAAGTGGTGGTCCGCGTTGGAGAATCTCCGTCGCAAACCACACTTCTCGACGACAGTCCCAGCCAGCCCATAAGCTACCACCTTCTCGACCACGGCTATGGTGCTACGCCACAACACCAGATACGGCGGGAAGCACCCACCGCACCGCCGAAGACTTCTGAAGTAAGTCCTTACTATAGAACATTATATTTACTCAATTAGTTATTCTCATTGAAATCAGCTGATTCAAATTTTAAGATTGAGAAAATAAAAAAAACGTTTACTAGAACTAGTGTAAATGCTATCATCATATTTATTTGTGATCTCTTATGGTTCTGTCCGTTCAATTACATCAAATATAATAAAAATTGATTTAAAAATCTTATCATGTTGAACCTTCATCATGATGAAATGCAATACCTATTCCATGTTGGAAAATATTTCTTTATTATAACCCTAATTAAACAATTTGATTTCTATACAGTCACTATAAAATAATTTTAAATAGTAAAAAACAGACATTGTTTTTATTTAAGTTTTTTTTAACTTAACAGATTATTTTTATAGATTACAACTTGGAAAATGATATTTCTTAGAATAACATCCTAGTCATTTAAGGTTAGCCCAATAGTAATACAATTTTACAATAGACTACTCTAATCTTGACCTTGTTTACAATACTTATCCTAGTAACACTATAAACATAAAAGATTATGTGTGTTTGTTATTTGTATGGAACAGATTTGGCTTTAATTTGACACAAATATATTACAATCTGGAATAACATAAATACTGTTTCATGAAAAAAGATTCACTTGGGATAGATGTTATGCAGGTGAAACTTCAGGTCACAGCTAGGTTTTAGAGGATGCTTACAACAAATAGTTATTCTGTTCTATCTAAATTTGAGCAGGTTGTGTTCCCTTTCCTACATTTATTTAATTCTTTATGTAACAATAAGCAAAATATAACCTCTGGTAAATTCAAAGCATGAAGAAAATTGTGAAAAATAAGAATGATGTACAATTTTGATTTCATAATTTTAGATATGGATTGTTTAGATTTATACTATAACTTTATCCTTTTTATACCTTGCTGTATGGCTTACATAATTGCAGATGAAAATTTAGCGTTTCACCATGCTTGCCAAACACCTTGGGTTGCTGGAAGTAAGTGATATCTTTGGTTTTATCACACTGTCCAGAAGACCCCAACTAGTCTAAGGATTAAATGATAATCTTTTCATCACCGGCCATTCTAAAGATAAAATATAAGTAATATGCACTTTCAATATGTTCTGACCAAATATTTCTTAACTTATTTGATACACAACTGGTCAAGTCAGCATGTCACTATAGTTGTTAGATTAAATAGTATTTAAACTCAAGTTATTGGGAAAGGATACTATTTAGACCACATGCTAATTTTTAATAGTATGGTTAATGTTAAATAACACTAATAATAGGATGTTTATTAATATACCGTATATCATATCTAATAGATTAATCTTTAGATGTGTCATATTTATCTAAAAAATTAGGCATTTCTATGCAACATTATTTAAATATAGGATGTAGATTTATATGTACATAAACATATGATATAGTGGGCTTCCCCATAATTATATCAGAAGGTGCAATGTTTTAGTTGTTGTATTTCAATAAGAAATTTATTATGTCTGCTATTGAGTTGTTGCTGACATATTGCATTTTATACTATTTAATTTCGACTTATTCTACTTATATACTTCCTAACATACCTGCTCATTTGAATATAATTTATTCCCAATATTTTTTTAAAATTCCGAGTAAAGAAAAAATTAACCATTGAATAACTTTAACCGATTTATTAGTTGATAGTAATGTTCCTTGTTAAGCTATGTGTGAACCATCTTTAATTGAAAACTTCCTGTTTAAAGTAGATTAAATAAGTATTCTTTCTTCATTCCAACATGATAATTCATATGTATGTGCATGGTCATCATTATCGGTCCTTACTGGTCCACTGCTGGCCATAGGCATCTCTGAAGAAAGAAAAAGGAAGCACATGAATATCATTATGCAAAGGTAATTTTGCCATTAACATCTTGCAATTAAAATTAAGCTGTCTTTTAATAGTCATACATTATAGAGTTAGATTAACAAATAGATTTTTATCGCGTTGCCTTGATCACATGTCTTCTTTTGACCTACCCTAAAATGATTTTACAGCGGTGTTATGTCAGCGGGTGTTACCTTCCCGGCCGTGTAAGCCTAATCCGACTGCAGTACAGGATGACACTGTCTCTTTACTAAACCACTAGTACTGTTTTCGAACTTTTTGCACATGCACACGCACACTTTTGGCTGTTGTTCGAAGGCAGCGTGACATTACAAGCTGTTCCGAGCAGTAACGAGGAACACATGGCGGGTCGCGCCTCCCGCGCGCTGCTTCGTGCTCGCTTGTGGCTCGGCTGGGATCACGTGGTCGGGCACCCTATATCGTGAGTCTCATTACGCAAGTATAATCTACAACCGTTATCGTAGATTTTCTATCACTCGTTTTAACGTTATTTGCTGCGTTAAATTTGAAATCTGAAATAGTAGACTCTTCTCGACCCTAGTATGGGGTCAATGGACTTATTCGTCTCTTTCGCTCTCCCTCTCGTTGATTTTAAGTTCCAGCCCAAGACCCGTCTACTTGTTTCATGTATATTTTATCTATACGAAAGCTTTATGATAAATATGGCTTGTTCAAGTTGGCGCATTGCATTTTCAAATGCCGTAAGTGGGAAAGATAGTTGCGCCAATTCTAAAAATATAAATTAGGACTAGCTTTCGTTAGTAAAGGCAGGAATATTAATATTTGAATGTTTATAACATTTGAAAAATACTGAACCTCTTGTATGTTGGTACCCTTCCTATATATCAACTAGATGACTCGACCACGTATTGCTGGGGAATTATAGTATTAAATTTTTAATAATGAAAGTAAAATGTAGCATATATTAATAAGATGGATAAAGTTACACACCATTGCTATTGTTATTATTACGATTATTATTGGAAAATTTTATCTGAACCGGTCCAGTGGTTTCGAAGATAAGCCCGGACAAACGTGTGACATGAGTTTTTTTAATATATTATTTAGCATAACAAGAGAAAAGCACCCCTGTGTATAATCCGGCGTCGTCGACGTGTTGTAGTGTGTACGGGCCGCTGACAATCAACGGCGAATGGACCGGTGCTCGTTTGGTCTGTGACAAAAGGCCATGGATTTTTCGTTTATTTCACACAACGAGGCCACTATACTCTACATTGTAAAACGCCACCCCTTCCCATATTGCTTTAGCTTATTCAATTTTCGGGGACGCTGAATTATTGTCAATGTTTTTGGCGTTTGCTGGTTTTTTATGTTGATACATAATTTCCTTTTACTACACTTGTTCATGTGGTTTAATAACGTATTGACACATTATCGGTTAGTCATAAAGCTTTTCTTGTCGATTGAGATTCCGGAGCTTTTATGAGCCCAGAATGTTTACGTCGTAGCAGGTTGTACGTCCTCTTTCACTTTTCTTCCCATTTTTCTTTATATTCTAATTCTTTTAATTCCATTACGATATGACTTTATATATACTTAGGGTGTATCTGAAATTTGATCGAAGGTTTACAGAGTAATAGAGGGATGGCAATGCGCTTGCGCGATGAAAATATTTTTGTTCCATGGGAGACTCCCAAAATCGTGCGTTAGTTGGTCCATAATTATGGAGGGGCGAGTCGCACTGGATTCACGAGCGATTGAGTTGAAATCACTTGTAGGGTGACATCTAATCTTACCGCCCAAGCGTTTTAATTCCAGCATACTTTTACACTTAAATATTCTACATATTAAATAATAAGAACACGCCATAGGCCATATAAATTAATGGCTTCGATTTTAATTTATTTTCGCGCCATTAAGTCAGGTGTAGCGAAAGGGCACGTCTTGTGATTCACAGTGGTGTGTTGGTGTCCTAAATCTTGTGCGTGGTAGTTAAAGTGTGTAGCAGAAAAAGCGTAAACGCAAATGCGGTTAGAATACTCTGTTCTCAAAATATGTGTGGCGGGAGTTACGTGTTGAGAAATAGCGCGGCGTGACAAACGTAAGCCGAAGCGTGATTTAGCAACGAAGATAGTAAAAGGTAATGAATAATGTGATAGCTTAAAAAAGAGCAAGTTTGTCGTAGCTAATGTGCTACGTTGAGTCTTTATGTTACCAAAGAACTAGCTTAAGCGACATAGAGTATGACATGTAGAAATTACAGTAGACAGGTACACATTCAAAGGACCTAGAACATTCTGGAAATATTTTTCGACACGTTTTGGGAAGACAGATGGTCGAACACCATCCCACCTGATGACCACATAAAATATGTTATTTCAAATAGGATTCTACAAATTTCTTGTACGTCAATGCTCTATAGCCTGTACAACACTAGCCTGACCTGAGAAGAACCGGCGAAACCAACTCAGCGAGACTGATTTCTAATCCGTGTGGTCGCCGATCCGGGATGGATGCGAGTAGAATATGCAGTTTTGGCGTTAGTTGAAAGAGGTCTACGTCTGAAGTTAATTGAAAGTAGCCCAGAGTACCGATGTTTTGATTAAGGCTGATGATGAAAAAAGCTTCTGTCGCGTAAGCGTACGTACGTGAACGATTAGCAGCGGATTTTGGATTGACTAGAACAAGGAAGTACAGTTGAGTACTAATTGGGCGTAAGCTCTGTTGCTGTAACGTATGATACGTTACAGCAACAGACGTTTAGTTCCGCAAAGTAGTCCCAAGTAGCATAGGCTCAATGGGTACACGGCGCTTTAGTGTTCAAATTTGTGTTTAATAGTGTTACCTTAAATATTGTCACACCTCAGATTAATAAATATGTAGGAGGCCGCTCGACGAATCGGTCTGGCTTTGCAGTAGCTGGTCTTGGCTTTCTTTGCGTAAGGACTATCACCAGCAGTGGCTGAACAAGGGATAACCCAGCAGCAGGATAGAATTAACGTAATATTCATGTAACGAGATTGCTCTGTTGTCGTATTTTGTGCGGTGCGTTATAGTTTGGATGGCCCATTTGAGGCAATCGTTTGAAAGAAGATGCGCCTTCTTCGTTGTTTGCCAGCAATAAAATATCGGTCCACTATCAAAGCACGATTTCTAGTTCATGCTTTTTCTAAACAATTGTTTCATACATTGTATCGTTCGACCTCAACCGGAGCGCCTGTAAATGTGTTGAGTGGAGGTCCTACGTGTTGGTGACGTCATAATGATAGTGGGCGGCTTCTCGTTCGCTTTCACAGGAGACGTCCAAATCACGAGACGCGTAGGGGTGCGTGCGTTTATCGATGATAACAGGAAAGTGTAAACTCCGCCGAAGTCGACATTCGGTAGATTTGTTGTAGCGTTATAGGCAAATTGGCTTGCGCCACTAGTGAAGTAGCTCTGGCTCAACGCCTGTAGGCGTGCAGTGGTGATAGCTCCTCTGTTGCGTTAGACACCAGAGGGCACGCTCCGAAGAAAAGGCTGGGCCTCGCTGGTCGCTTACTATAGCGCTGCGACCGCTCTTGGCCCCCCCCTATGCGATGAGTCTTCACCGTAGTTAATGAGATCTTTCGCTGTATTCTATAAAGGAAGTATGAAGTTAAAGATACGCATTATGCCCCGATAGCTAAAGGGCTACAGTTGCGATGGAATTTCTTTGTCACATGCCGCGTATTACGTTAGATGAATATATATATTAATGAACGATAAAACTACTGAAAGAGTTACAAAATACACACCACCAAGACCCGAGGTCAAATCATAACGCACCAAACGAGCCACTTCCTGCACAAATATTAAAATGCGAATGCGTACTGAAATAAAATAAAAAAAAACCGTTTGTGTTTTTAATCCAATATGTTCAGTACAAAGGTATATCTATTATATATTATAATGCAGCCTGCAATCTGCGCAATAGAAGGGCATAAATTGATTATGTAAATAGACTGCAGGGGCCGTAAATCGTATCTTGGATGTGTAAGTTCGCACATCTGCTCTGATAACGTCGTCACATTAACAAAAAATAAGCAGCCCGCAAATTAACAATGGTCCCGTCAGATCACTGGTAATAATACTCAAATTTTCAGATAAGGAATTGGCATTCTTTTGCTGGAGTCCCTTCCGAGAGCCGTCGGCTTTTGTTGATCCTAATTTATGTTGGGCATTGTGTACGGTACCCTCTCCGCGCTTCCTTGAAGGGGCTTTGGCCCCGCGTCGTCGTACGTCGAATTAGTTGCGTGATGCATCAGCACATTGAAAATGTGAAATGCATCTTCAGTTTCGTATTTGTAAAGTTTCATGCGTTTCACCCTCTCCTATAGTGACTTTGTCATCTGTGGTTGTGAAACTTGTGAACCTGGTGCTGTGAAGAATGACGTACCTAATTCTAAGAGTGAGTGGTTCTTTTGTATGATATTATATTCTTAAGATAATATATTCTTAGGATAACATATCCATGTTTTACACCTCACGAAACTGGTGTAAACCTAAGCCGGTCAACTCAATAATATTATTTATACACAGTTGAAAAATTACTGTCAATTATAAGTTTTATTGGTATTCACTAGAGCTAAGATTCAACTTCAAATTTATAGACATATCCTTATTCGATGTCTGTAGAATCAACTATATGTTTGATGCTATGAATATGTGCTAGTAATGCTTTATATGCCTTCAGTAGTAACGATCACACACAAGTAAACCATAGATTTCGGTTGGATTAGTTTACACATGTATAAAACTAGAGTTCTACATGCAATCACACATACTAACGAAATAGTTAGTAGGTCCTTGTCTAAAATAAAAAAAAAAGACTGACATATCCCACAAAGCCACAACAATCATCCATTCATCCAGTCGACTAGTCTACAAGACACTAAAGAGCAGATGGGAATGCTCTTCTCAATATTAAACTAGAGATGGTGGAAGTGTTCGGCACTGTATTAACTAGAACAACAAACTGAAATTGTTTATAGGCTAATAAAGTGAACTGTGCCGTTAGAGTGCCATATCAGCATTACTACTGACTCGCGGCTGTATGAGGGTGTGCTGGGTGTGGCAACATCTACGGTCAGAATAATAACGGTGAGAAATAAGCGTTTTATGTATAGCGATTTGTGAGAGACCGGGTGTCCTTCACGGGCCTGGAAGGACGGAACGACAACGCATCTGCACGACCTTCTAGTTGTATCATAGTGTATCTACTTCTCCTTTGGCCTCTATCCAATAAGAAAGGCTATGTAAATAGCAATACCATAATGCCATCTAGAATTAGTAGCTATTGGCTGGGTTATAGGCTAAATGAAAAAGGCGAAAACACTCGACACGACGATGATAAAAGTATAATTCAATATTTTTTAGATCATTAATAAGTATAAGCTGCGAGAAATCTATTAATTAACATAAAATTATGTCGATACTAACCCATTTGGTGTAGGCGAGAGCGTAACGACGCGCCGAGAGCCTACGTGTTGTGTGCTATTGCCAATACCGTTAACATCTTCATCGCCCGTGTCCTCGCTCTTCATCCGCCCATTTGCGAATGGGGACTGTTACATCAATATAGACAAACGTATATGAAATGTGGAAACGTCAAAAGAAGTGTCACTACTTTTCACTTATTTTATTCATACTGGCTGTTCAGTTCCAAGTCAGCAAAGGCACCTCTTATATAATTACATATTACTAGCTGGGCTTCGTGGTTTCCTCCGCGTAGTATCTGTCCCAAGGAAACTCAATATTTTATGGATTAAAAAATATTTTTATGTTATACTAGATTGTAATTTAATAATAGTCTATTGTCTGCCAAATTTCACGAAATTCAAGTTTACCTAGTACCTAGTAGGACCTTTGCGTGAAAGAATAGAAAAAAGAAAGCTTTTACATTGATAATGTTACTAGAAACTAGGAAGGATTAGTAGGAATTACACTATCCGAGTGTAGGAACTATCACTAAATATGTTAATTTCTTTGTTTATAGTTTCTTTTATTTTCTCTTAGCCTACCCCATTCACTTATTTATAATTATAAACACACACACACACACACACACACACACACACACACACACACACACACACACACACACACACACACACACACACACACGCACGCACGCACACACGCACGCGCACGCACGCACGCACACGCACACGCGCACGCGCACAC
>JAFELO010000315.1:764959-787175 GCA_017140195.1 Eumaeus atala | reverse complement strand
ACACACACACACACACACACACACACACACACACACACACACACACACAACTGCACTATTCTTTATGGAAGAAAATTCATGAATACATTTTCTTCAATCCATGTCTATAGAAAACTGTCATTACAGCTGTCGCTCATAGATGATGTCACTAGGTGTCGTTAAATTATAACACCAACCACTCATAAGTACCCCTACCAAATTTGTTCAACATCTGTTAATGTTAATTGTTTATACTTTATTGATACTACTAGTACCTATTCCTTTTGGTATAAAATACTGAGCTAGGGCATGTGTTGCCATCCTTTATCCAATTTCTCCCACGGGCCATCCGCTCAACTCAAAATCACTTCACGGCGGTATCATGTGAGCGATACGCTCCTCTCCGTTACGGCTGGCCCAATTCGGTCACAATGAATGCTACACACTACTATCCCTTACTATAAAAAGCCTACAAAATTTTCAGTAACTTTTCAGAGGTTTGGCCATTGCCACAATAGTTTTCAAGTCTCGTCTGAGGTCGTGGCTCGGTAGTCCTTGTGGCGAAGGCGAAACTACTTCTGGGGGTCTTTTTGACTAAAGTAATAATAATTAATTAAGCTAATGTTTAGACGTCATCGAAACGTCACCAAATATATATATATATATATATATATATATATATATATACGACAAAATAGATAAAATAAAGCTTTGTTTCACGTAACAATATTATTTGTTTATTTGAGGATTGAGGACTACAGCGGAGCTTGTGCGCATTGTTTAGTCGTCTGTATTTCATTTCATGATGTTACTCACTTGCGATCGTTAAGTTTGTTGACGGCCTTCTGGCAGCTTCATAAACCTTGATGCTTCTTTCAAAATTAAGACTGAAGGAGTTTCGATTATTGCAGACTGCAGTTAGTGAAGAAAGTTTTGCTATACGTATCATAACATGGCGTATCCGAGGGATTTTTGTCAAGATATCAAACAATTTTTTTAGCTATTCAAAAATGGAGACGGATAAAAGACTATCCCACTCATGCTTCCGAAACTGTCGAGGCTACATTTTTGTATACAAAATACATAAAATATTTACTTAAATATTAGTTACGGGAAAGCCTATATTTAGTAGTATAAATAATCTTTTGTTGAATGTATATAATCATTGTCTACGCGGGTTTAACTTACACTTGACAGCTTTTAGTAATGAAAAAGAGCGCACTTCCAATTTCTAGCTCCTATTATTTAGATAAGGCTAAAAATAGAAATTCTCTTGTTCGTTTAGTGTTTTACTTGTGTCGGGTACAAAGTGTGCCTTTCCCACTGCCGAGAGTCCATCCTCCCTAACGTGTTTTTATGTTTGAGCCTTCGCTTGCTATTTCGAAAGCCCGCGACGAATGACGATACGCTTCTATTTCGAGGATCTCTCAGTGGAATTTACGAAAATAATACCTGATGATGATGCATCATTTTAATACCTGCATCATCATTTTAATTCCCTCAATTCTCTTCTTGGGTGATGATGGCAAAATGTAGAACCATGCAAAAAAATCTTTAACATGTATTTTCATATACGGTACATCAAATTTAAATGAGTACTATATGCCCCAATTTCTTTATTATTGTTATATCAGTTACTATGGTTTACTTACAATGATTTGTTTCCAATAATAGCTATGATGCGATCGCATGAAAACACGCAAGATTTCATCATAACTATAAAATTATCTAGTTCGTATAAACGTATATTGCGCGTAAGAATGATCTTCGTATCCTATTGGAAGGGTTCTAGTTTCTTAATGTGTCGATAGTACAGTGCATGCTTTTATTTATATTCCATAGGATATCAGAACTCCGTAGAAATATTTCAACTATTGCACAATTATTTCTATTATTATTTTTCCCTATAAAAATAAAGATGCCAAGAAAATATATAGCTTCATTTGTGTTAATAGCTGTTGCCTGAGATTTCGTCAGCGTGCATTACATACAGAAACACGTGCAAAGGCCAATATTTCTATAATTGTGTTATTCTTGTACATAAGCTAGAACTTCCCCAAGTATTATCAAAATCCAATGTTCGTGGATTTAATATTTTTTTTATATACTAAAAATCTTAAATTTATAACATTTCCTACATTTATAAAAAAAATACATTAAAGTTATTTACGTCGTCTAGTAGTTACAGCACAAGTCCAAACGGTAGTATGGGGATATACACATCCAAATTTTTGCACTCATAACATTAGTAAGGTAAGATGCATATGATTTTTGTTTTTGTTCAGGCGGTGAAAAGAAGACTGAATTTAAGCGAAAGCAGCTCTGGTAGCCAGGGACATGTGGTACCTATGAAAGCGGATTTTAAAACGCCCAAACAGAAACGAGTAAAAGTACTCACGCCGTACAGTCGCCCGTCCAGTTCTATGAAAAAATACACCGAACGGTCCAGGTACTAAATACTCTTATTAGGTAATATTTTCTTACATTTCCCGGTGCCTTTTCTAGCAACTTAACGAACGTTGTAGTGACAAAGTTTTTACTGTACTCGTCTCAATGCTACTTGCGTGTTTGAAAATCCTATATGGGCTAACTGTAATCTTTATATTACGTAATAAAATCGTTTATATACAAGGGGTTATACATTAGTTGTAGTGGGTTTGTCGTAAAGTTTCATATGATTAATTATCAACAATGTTCGACTAATAGATGCGTTCAACTGAGGTGATCGCGTTATCCTAGGGAAGTAATTTACCTAGTTGCTTGCGGGCTGTGGTCCAATAACGCACTGGAACGTGTACAGTTAATGCTCAGATGAATCGATGTCGTCAGTTCAGAAGCATACGAATGGCACTCGTAATGCCACCGATAGACTCTTGTAACTTTAAGCATCGCCCGTCATTTGATTCGTTTTTAAATAAACTTGGAAAGTTTTTATCACATAGGAGGGCAAAAACGTTTTGTACTAAGAGATAACCGAAGCTTATACACGTCCGCGCTAGAGGTTATGCGTTACTCATTGCCCCCATGAGCCACTTTTTTTTTTTTTTTGGAGGGACCTAATACTGGTTGGCGGCGCTAGTCCAGCCTCAACAGTTCGACTGACTACGAAGACTTTGGTCTTTAGGTTTAGGGAGACAACAGGGGAACATACCCCCTCTTTTCCCGCAGATGGGAAGAGATGAACCTTGTTGTTTGTGTGCGTACCCTATAGTAATTATCCCATGAGCCACCCGCGCTCATCAACTACACATAGTATAAACTGCTTCGCATTTAGTATGGATCACGAACACTTCCCGCCGGAGTTAATAGAATTTAGTTAAAGTGATAGATAATTTCTATCCATCGGTAGGATTTCTTTACAATTCACAGTATCTCTAACTCCTACAATAATATTTGACGATTGTGTGCTCATCAAAATTGCCATCAGGTATGATTGTCGGATAGGCCAATTGTTTAAAGCGTTCCGGTATGAGATGAAACTAACTTATGCTTCTATAAGCATTCAATATTGATATTTTAAAGTCGGTTGTCGTTACAGATTCGATACATCATTGGGTCTTCTAACAAAAAAGTTCGTCGCTCTGCTCAAATCTTCTCAAAATGGCGTTTTAGATCTAAACATAGCAGCAGAACGACTTTCGGTTCAAAAACGACGCATATACGACATCACTAACGTTCTAGAGGGAATCGGAATCTTAGAGAAAAGATCTAAAAATAATATTCAATGGAAATGCGGTAAGTGTCAACCTGTAATGAAATTACAAGTTATACATACTTGATATTCCCTCGGATATCCTAAAACAGCCCATTGTACACTCATTTCCACTTCTACAATTCTAACACAACTCATTCGCTTCTTATACACACACTTATACATTTGTGGCAAATGGCAAATCTATCAAGTAATCTATCTCTCCTTATGTCTGTCGGTGCGGCGGCCTCTTCGACCTGAAAATTATAAACGCAATTCGCGAAATTTATGATTGTGTGTGGAACGTGCTATTATTATTGTACCTGGTACGCAGGCGTGGACGGCGGAGCCGGCGGCGGCGGGTGCGGGTCGGAGGCGCGCGCGCGGCGTCTGCGCCGCGAGGTGCGTGCGCTAGGTGCGCGGGAGGCCCGGGTGTCGCGTGCGCTTGCTCTGGCCGAGCACGCGCTGGCGCGGCTGTCAGTCGAGCACGGCGCGCGCGCCTACATCACCTACGCCGACCTGCGGAATATACGCGACTTCCGCAACCAGACCGTCATACCCATCAAGGCGCCGCCCGACACCCGCCTCAGTGTGAGTGCTATCTGTAATTCGATAGTCAATACTGCAAATTATCCTGGTGACTACTGACGCTTATAGGAATTATTTTGATAAGCAAATATGTGAATTAGCACTTCCCTCAGTGGAACATAGGAAACTCACAAACAGCACAAAACACGGCAACATAGCTGTCTATTTAAGGTTCTGTCATGTGGCATTAGGCTTGCATAGCATCTGCGACTTCCGCAACCGGACTATCATACCCAATAAATTTTATCCGAACCACAATGATAAGGTTGGAACAGTAGTAGGAATGTGTAAAGTATCTAGTACAATCACAAAAACTCTTCACTATTTAGTCAAAAGGTGCCTCCTTTGTAACCAAAGAAAATTAAATGTTTAATAAATACCTCCTCCGCACTCTGGTGAAATGGCAACATGCTACATTCATTTATGCACTTCGAGTTTACAGCTTGTTGCTAGACCTAAAACAAATGAAGGGTTAAACATTCAGGGAAACTTGCTTGTTTGTGTGCGCATTAAATACATATGGAATAGAAATGCACAGTTTTATATTTTAATACAAATTATGAAACTTTTTACTTACAGGTACCCCATCCAGACGAAAAAGGTTACACGATACATTTGAAGTCCATGTCAGGTGAAATTGAAGTTTACCTCTGTCCTAAGGAGAGACCTCCATCGCCGCAACCATGTGAGTACGACACCAGTCATGTTGAATATAACTAAACATAAATTGCTTTTGAAATAGAAGGGCTGCCATTGTGGATAATCTGTATTATATATATATTATGGAGACCGGGACCAAAGCCAGTTAAAGTTGTCATAACTATACTGGGTATGAGGTTCCGTCCTTTTTTGCAAAATAGTTCAATGAGCGCAGTGTACTGATAAGCAGTATGTTATTATGTTGATGAGGATTAAAGCAGAAACATTTTAGTCACAAATTATAATCAATACAACTTTATATTTACATATATATTTGTAATTTTATCATTGGTACGATAATATGCGATGTATTCCGAGCAGATGCGGAATTCCTTCACTCAGACTGAGTCACCGAGCTCGTCCGTAACCTTAATTAAATTTGGAGAAACTGATTAAATGATTTAGCGTAATAACATTTTGTAAATATGTACCAATGAAAATAGTAAATATTGTATGTTTTTCCCATTTTCCATATACCGTCATAGAGCTCCATTGCTCAGGATTCCATCAGTCAAATCTATGCTTATTTTCAAATCAACAAATACAAAAATACACTTTTAACAAACTATTGGCACAGTATAGATTCTGTTAGTTTCACACATACATTGTATACGTTTAATAACTTTATTTTATTACAAGTATACAAACTATATTTTTACTTTTTTGTCAACCTTAAATTCGTACAAAATTTATATGATACATCTTAATTTTATTATTGCAGCAAACAAGAAGTTAAAAATGTTTTTATTCTCTTGCAGCATCAGGGTTGCTGCCTTCAGATCCTCTTCTAGAAGACAATAAAGCATTATTAGCGCCTCTAATAGCAAAGTTACATTCTATGCCTTCCAGTTCTATTACTGCTGCCTTCACGTAAGTTTTTTTACAATGTTTTTAGAATAAGTAATAAATCGAACAGAATTCGATCTCTCTCTCACACAAGATATCTTCAGAACTAGTTAAACCCACATTATATCAAATGAATTGAGATAAACTGCAATTTTGTATTAAAGCTCGGAAATCAATAGTTTCCTCCACTTCAAAACTTTACTGTCACTATTTTTCTCCGGTCATGTTGTACTGCTGTCCTATCCGACTAGCTGGAAAGAGCCCGCTTCCTTTTGCTTTTATCAGTGCACAATCATGTTCACTGTCTTATATGCTAGTCTTCATAGAGATTACTGCCCTAACCGAATTTTAACCAAGACACTATGTTCTTGTGACATTCAACTGTGTATATTATACTGCAGGACGCCGGTAAAGCGCGAGCCGGCGGAGGAGTCGCGGCTGGTGGTGCGTTCGCCGTGCGTCACGGATCCCACGATGCCGCTGCCCGCCGCGCCCCCTACCCCCGCCGTCCCCGCGCCGCGTCTCACACCCGCGCAGCTCACCACGCCCGACAGTGAGTATACAGCTCATAGTTACAACTCGCGTAACGACATGATTACACAAATTCTAACTGTCACAAGGCTACGATTACCAGTTTAGTACCTGCGTAAGTCGAAGTTGCAGAAAGTTAGATAAAGTTTTTAACTTAAAAAACTTAGTCTGTGGCTTAATAATTAGAGAGGCAAATGAAAAGTAGGAGTTTCGGTGAATGACTATTCGACAAGCCGACATCTAAATGTATTTGGGGAATAGGGAGGCAAGACCTAACAGATAAGACTCATCTGATGGAGTTGCTGTCGAACATATTCATATATACACATGAAAAGATATGAGGGTCCTTTGACCATGGGATAAAATGTGTAATCTAATCGGTTTTATTGTACGTGTAACAGGTGGCAGCGCTCGGGGACGTCTGCGCAACGCGCTCATCGCGGACAGCGACGACTTCGCGCCGACCATGGGTGGCGGCCGCTTCCAGATGCAGACCGAGGACCAGGAGGCCGGTACGTCACTGCTCCCTCCACACCTCTCCCTCACACGCACTCACTCACTAGTATTCTAGAAGATACATGCTTAAAACACATATCTATTAAAAACCTTATGTTTTTTATTTTTATATTAAAAAAAATTATAACACTAGAATTTCACAAGTTAGAACAGCTTTTTTCATTGAATATGGTGTCTTATTTCTTGTAGTGTCGGGTTTGTTTTATTAATTCATTTTACACAACCTTCTACAAAATAAAAATAATCCACACGGATATAATTTTACATTACACAAATGAGTTGCATATTCTGTGGGCACGTTGGTACATTGTTACATCACATATTTATATCCCTGGTATTACAAACATACTTTGATTATTTTGATTTTTTTTTTACATTTATTTGTTGGTTATGGTCTTGGATATTGATAAACATCTTATATTATATTCTTTCATAATTAACTTCTATAATCCAGATATAGCTATATAATAATGTGTTTTTTTTGCATAGTTACATATATTTTTTACAGGGAAGATATGAGCCTAAATAATTGAGTGAAATATAATATTTATCCCGTGTTCACCTTATTTTTTGAAACTCAATAAACTTGGTACAATATTTGTTAGGGTATGGCAAGCCAGCACAAAAGTTACAGTGTATAAAGTTCGTACATAAGATAGTTTATGATCATCGCTGTGGCAATAAAATATCATTGGAAGATGGTATGTACGTGTTTTGTGGCTAGTACTCCGTCTGTGATTTGTGTATGATGTCACATCACAGTCAGAGTTCTAGCTACACGGCATGGAGCTTGCATCGGAGAAGATAACTCATTAAATGGATATTGGGTCACATGTATGTATATGGTGTAAATAGCAATGTCAATAATTATTGGAATGCTTTTCACAGTTCTCACGCTCCAACCCTCAGCCTTACTAACGTGTTAATGATTCAAATAGTTTGTATCTGAGACGAGTACTGCTCCATCAGTTGTATATGGTATGTTAAATCATTGATGTCGGAAAAATAGCATTGAGATTAATTATTTACCTGTTTTATATTTCATTCTTATATTTATAAAATTAAAATACAAAAGTACTTGCAGATTCAATTTAATCAATCAGAGCCTCCCAAAAGTCAAAGGGTAATGTGTCAATTATTCTTGGATTCCTTGTCTTGGTCTCTCTTTCCATTTGGTTTCACTATGACTGTTTCATCCTCTCTTGTTATGAGGCACTCATTTCACGCGTGTCGAGTGGGTGTGGTCTGCGGTGTGCATTGGTGCGGGGCGGGCGGGGCGGCGGCGAGCTGTGTCCGGTGGGGCTGCAGTGCGCATGTAGCACCATGGGATTTCAGCTCACGGCTGCCCCCACTAACAGCCAACTCATCTACTAATACCACGCATCATCGTGTAACACAACGCTCATTTTCTAACAGATATTTGCATTATGAATATATTTTTGCTTAATATCATTTGATTCATTTGTCTTCGATTAAAATAGAAAAAAAAAAGACTTTGGCACTAATAACAATAGAACTCCATTTTCAATTGGAGGATAACATCTACAAGTCCAAGGTACAGCAAATAATATTAGGCGAGAAATAGTTTTGATTGTTACTTGTTTTATTATTATTCTTAAACGTGACTACGATCGTGCCAATTCTATAATAACATTTATGCTTAAAAGAATTAATATTTTAACCACCTAATTTTAAACTAATACATACTCAATATTGCATTTAATAAGACTTGAATATGACACTGGTGAGTGTTAAATTTTTCCCTAGAATCATTTAAAGAAACACCAAAACACTTAATTGAAATGTATTAATATTTCAATAATTACTAAAAAAGATTATATTGTATGTTCGATGATGATGATAACATGGGCGTTAATAACTGGGCTATTATATATAAATCATTGAGGATGAGGTCATTGAGTTTGCCCAATGAGTTTTTGTGTCAAATAGGATACCGTCTGGTGAAAAAGACAAAATATTGTTAGAATTTTAACATTTTATTCTTCAGTTGAATGCTTTTCTGTGGTGTCATGTCACTAATGACTACATGTTGCTTTACTTGTGTAATATTACATTTTGGTGCTGGAATTTTAATTTGTGTAAATTACTCCGTGTCAGCTTCTATGTAGTCTGTATCAAAAATCGGACTGTTACAAATCCAATGGAATAGCCATAGCCTATAATATCCTAAATGAGGTATCTAATTTACATTTTGGCTGTAAGCTTTTGAGTCGTACATGCTATGCTGCATAGATGCTGCATTCGAATTGGGCCTGCACGAGGGGGGGGGGAGGTGCCTCTCCCCTCACATGATACCCCTGCAAAGTGTGGTGTGTGTTTCCACTCATCTATTAGTGGAAAAATCATTTCAACAAACACATTTTGTGGGTGGGCTCTTGTAGATATTCAGCTGCGCAGGAGGACCAGCAGATCTGCATGATCTTTATATGGATGTATGTGGATCATTAGTTTTCAACTACTTGTATGCCTACATATACTACAAATAAAAAAAATAAAAATTTGGTTTATCTATGTATGTGAAATTCTTCCGTTACTGAGTGACTGATTGCCAATGCACAGCCAAAGCTACTGTACCTAGAAACTTAAAATTTGGTAGAACCATTTCATGATGTAAGTGAACACTAGGGAAGGAATTTTTTTTTTGGAAATTCATCCCCTAAGGGGTTTATTTATAATATGGAATTATAATAGTGACGCGGGTGAAGCGGCGAGGTGCTGCTGGTATTACCTACAAAATAAGTCTGTTCATCGATTTTTAATTCTGACCGCATTTGTGTGATAGTTCTTTTTCAATTGTAAGAATTTGTAAATGAAAATTATAATGTTTATGGTTAATTTTTGTATATAAATAGCGTAAGGTTTCAATTTATGTAAGTTAATTTGTATGTGCTTCACAATGGTTTATTTTCCATTTATAAAAAATGTCTTGTGCTATAAATTGTTTAGTTATACAGGTATTAGGTACTGAGTAAGCTAACCGACTTTGTTGTATATCTCAAAACGTTGTGAATTCTTCGTGTCCAATTTGTGCGCAATCAGATCTGAATTGCGAAACTTGCATTTTCTTTTAAACTTTATGAAAATCGCATACTGAAATATGTCTGTTAATGAAATAATATTAGGATTATGTATTGATAAATTTTATAACCAGAAATGCACCTATTGACAATATTTTGGCATAGTTTCTGCATACAGACTACTGTTTTAGTATTTATTTAGTGGTATATTGTCAATGCAATAATTTTAATTGCCTAGCAGCCAGTGACAGGCAGATCATAAGAGCCTCACGAGTTTTTCGACGCAACTTCTAACATAGGAAAAACATTCTGTGATGTCTTGAGTGATTGTGGCCGTGAAAAATAGTTTTGTATAACATATTGTTTTCGAAGGCACGCTTTTTGTACGCTCCGCCCCTCTTTCCGAATCTTTATTTGGGGCCACAGCGTGCCGCCGCGTATCCGCCTTTATAATCCTCTTAGTATACTATTAGATGTGTCTTTAGTACTGTTAGTACTGTTTCAATAACTTTCTACAGTGATCTGTATCTATATAAGTCAAGTTAGCTGCCGATCGTTGCAAATTGCGTGGATGCACTGACAAGCTGAGCTTTCATAAAATCTGACTATCACCGGCTCCTAGGCTGTTAACAATTACACACTCTACACTTGTATGGGATTGTGGAGTGTCAATGTCAATCAATCATGTGGTAGTGGTGAATGGTGTGCTCGTGCCCCTGTAGCGCGTGTTGTGTTGCAGAGCCGCTGGAGCTGGAGCCGTTCCTGGCGCTGGAGCCGCCCATGTCGGCCACGGACTACGGCTTCTGCCTCGACCACGACGAGGGCCTGTCCGAACTGTTCGACTTCGATTTCTAGCCGCCCAGTGATGTGCTCACTAGTGATGTGCTCCGTGATCAGTGATGAGCAGTGTGTTCACTAGTGACGTGCGCTCGGTGATTGTCACATGGATTTATTGGTACAGGTTCAGACGGGAAATCGATGGACGTTATGCACAAAGACTGTTTCGATTTGATCGTGGACGTTTACATTTCATTCGCGCTCCGTTGTAACAGTGTCGATGTTTAAGGGTGGACCGCATATCGATTTTAATACATTATATTTTTTGTTACTACTTTATTACCGAAAAACGATGGATTTAAAGTTTGTATAAGAATTGGGATAATAGATGTTAGGCAGAAAGGACACAATGACCCGCGTATCGACAACCAGTGGATTGTCACGATGGAGTCGTTGGTTAAAGGCTCATTACATCGTCCGTTTTCCAGTGTCCCCTAGCGTATACTGTCTGGAGAAATGGAGGTTGTGATTGGCCTTTAAGGCTTGCCCGCGGCGGCGTTGTAAATAGTCTCGCTCAAACGATAGAGGCCGGGCCGGGCCGCGGGTCGCTCTGTACATATTAACTTATAATGAACGGTGATAACTTAGCGGCCTTGGATTATACTTGTAAAGTTAGTTTTAGTCCGGTGAAGCCACGACTTGCAGTCTCGACGGCTGTCGTTTACACTTCCTATGGTGCATTAGTATTGTAATGTTAATTATCCACGTTGATGCCGTTTTGTGTTGGCAATGTTAATTCGAATCATTGGGTACAACAAATGTTAAAAAACTATGCGTTACATACATATTGAGTATTTTTGGTAATCTTGTAGATTACCAAATTTATTGTAGAACTTTTTTGCTGTTTGTGATATGACAAATAGCCAAAGATTTGATAGTATTCATCAAATACTATTCGAATATGACCATAGAAACGCACACTACTGAAAAGGACACTATTAGTCTTGTAAATATAGTCTTGTCTAAATTTAAAATTAGAACAGAGTTTGGTAATTGTGCCAGTGAAGCGTTGGAAATTCTCGAAAATAGGCATGTTATAGACAAATAACATGCCTATTTTCTAGAATTTTCTAAAAAATGTAGTATGTTCTAAAAGAGAATGTTGTATTAAAAAGAAGTCTCGTGTAAAGCCAGTTTAGGTGTCGATGATGTGGGCTCGCCGCCCGAGCTCCTGTATATAGTCCCGGGGGAGGCGGTCGCGCACGTCCGAGTAAAGTACAAAGAAGTATCACAATCAGCGTCACATGTAAATAGTTCGTACCTCATACATCCGCGCGCTCGTCTCGCCCCCTAGCGTTGTGTCTGTCTTCTACTCCGGGACGTGCTAGTTTTATTGAAGCGGCAGTTTCGCCTTTATAAAGTCACAAACGAATCTATTGCCAAATAAACATTTTGCTTGTTGCTGCGGCTGTCACTACCTCTATTACGAGTTTTCAAAACTATACTCGCTAACAAGTACAGTAAATTAGTTTGTATGCAAACCATAGCAGCGCACCTAGCGGTTACTATACTTGACTAAAATTGCTATTACGAGTCCCTTTGTTTTATCAAAGTATTAATACTGTAGTAAACTACTCTAAGAGGAGTAGGTATCCATACAAATTGCGATTACGAGTCACATTTTTACCAGTTGCTATCGAGAATTACGTTAACTATTAATTAAGGCATGGAGATTTATCTTATTGAGAAGTTATGTGTTCTTTGTTTTACATGTCACGTTTAAATGTGTCGAGTCACTATTTATTTTTGCATGGCAAATGATCGATGAGATTGAACGCAGTGATAACGAACACAGCTACGAGGATTAAACAATGCACTTGTGAAAAACTATTTTTAATATAGGCGTCTATTGCAGCCATTTGCTTCATTCTTGGTACAGTACCACTTACGCTTGCAATACTACTCTGACTCCTATCCGGTTCTCCTATAAAAACTATTTTTAATATAGGCGTCTATTGCAGCCATTAGCTTCATCCTTGGTACAGTACCACTTACGCTTGCAATACTACTCTGACTCCTATCCGGTTCTCCTATAAAAACAAATATATATATATTTTAATAATTTGATCTTCTATAATTAGCGTAAGAGAACAAGTTTTTTCATTTATAAATCTCAAATATTAGCTAGTAAACACTTGCTATTTTCGTGTTGTGGTACAATAGTTGCTTGAGGCAGTTTCTTAATGTAAGAATCCATTAAAATTATATCATTTGTTCAAACAACGTTCAGTATTCTTCATCTATCTTGCTCGACCACGGCCGCTAACAAAACAGGTTCCGCTGGCACCACATATACAGGATTATCCTGTAGAAGTTGGAACTACTTTAGTAATGGAAAATGGTTTTATTTTAAACCATTTTAGAATTTGCATTGAGTAACTAGCTTTAAAGTAAAAGAGAAAGGGAGAGAAGTAGCATTCAATAATAATCTAACCTTCCAGCCCCAAAGATAGTAGGTACGTACATAGAAAACTTGGCAGTTGCTAGTTTTATCTTTAAATGATAAACAATAGAAGCCAAAGGCAAAAAAAGGAAGGAGCAGTTTTCTTTCCTTTACATGTATTGTACATGGAAAGGAAAGAAAACAACTTGACTCAAACCCACTTCTAATACTTCTGTTAGCCCAAATGCAGCTTGTGGACCAATTATGTTCAGGATCCTCAATTCTAAATCATTTAATTTTATCTTCGAACCTGGCCCACCACCAGCTCCTACAGTAGCTTGGTGACAGCGGGCTGCCTTCCTTTTTGTATTATTTTTTACGAAATTGTGTTGCATTGTGTAATCATACAACTATAAATGCAAATGTATTTATAGTTGTATGATTACACCATGCAACACAATTTCGTTAAATTAGTAAAGTAGTTTAAAAACGGAAAGTATCCCAAAAACTGTTGATAAAAAAAGGTCAAGTGTAAGTATCCCTTGATCTTTTTTTGTCATATAATGGTTTTATATGTACACCTTTCTCTACCTCTCAGCTGGTTTTATATACATACCTTTCTCCACCTCTCAGCTGGTTTTATATACATACCTTTCTCCACCTCTCAGCTGGTTTTATATACACACCTTTCTCCGCGTTTCAGCTGGTTTTATATACATACTTTCTCCACCTCTCAGCTGGTTTTATATACATACCTTTCTCCACCTCTCAGCTGGTTTTATATACACACCTTTTCCGCGTTTCAGCAGGTTTTATATACATACCTTTCTCCACCTCTCAGCTGGTTTTATATACATACCTTTCTCCACCTCTCAGCTGGTTTTATTTACACAGCTTTCTACGCGTTTCAGCTGGTTTTATATACATACCTTTCTCCACCTCTCAGCTGGATTTATATACATAACTTTCTCCACCTCTCAGCTGGTTTTATATACATGCCTTTTTCCACCTCTCAGCTGGTTTTATATACATACCTTTCTCCACCTCTCAGCTCGTTTTATATACACACCTTTCTCCGCGTTTCAGCTGGTTTTATATACATACCTTTCTCCACCTTTCAGCTGGTTTTTTTGTCACCCGTCCCATCGGAATTTCACGCCGAAGGTAGTTTTTCCCATCTTTGAATATTGAGGATCCTTCCTTGAGGACCCTCCGTAGTTTTTCTGAGGTCCCTCTTCTAAAACATAAATTAATAAGCTACGTTATTATACAATGTCATTATCATTTGTTAACCGATCTACAAAAGTACAAGTTCCCTTTAACATGGGCCACCGTGAATCACTCACATAAGAAAAACATAATCAAAGCTTAAACTTACTTCTAATGTTCAGAGAGCGAGATGTACCCATTTGAGCAATAATGACTTTTACAAGAAACTCTGTTTCAAAATACTAGACTTAAAAATACTATTGACTATTATACTTTGAACACTCACTTTCCACCATGATGAAGTATGTTCTCATGATTTCTACTCAATAATTAATATAACTCATAAGATCTCGAATTTTAAAATACAGTTAGCGATCGACTTAGTTTGTTTATTTACAAACTTGTTTTGACATTTTCACAGACACATTAATTCGGTGAAATGTAGGACGCAATCTTAGTTCGTACTAACACACCGATAATCTACTTTGCGTGCGCACTTCATTCCAAACATTTAGGCGTGGTCCTTATTTTTTACGATGAGAAAAGAAGAGATACCAATTAACATACCCAAAACTATACCCAGTGTCGAGTGCTCGATAGCATGTATAGTAGAGTATAAAATACTCATACATGGATTGCATAGCTTACTACTGCCGTTACGTCTGCACGTTAACTATAACAGTTTCGTCAGGCGCGTTAGCGACAAAATCTCGTGATAGAGGTACAGTACTCACGATGTAAGGTAATCGTATCGTCGGAAAATTAAGAAATTTAAGTGTTGAAATGAACCGCGATAGAATTCGTGGATTTAACAAGAGCAATAATTTGTAGTTTGGCTTGTGGTCTCCTAAGTTACCTAAACCTGTTTGAAAATGGTGACCAAGGAGGTTTGAGCAATATTTAAGTACCCAAATACTTTGTTATTCCAATTTTGACTTACATTAGAGCTTTATTGTATGTCATGTTCAACATGTATCATAAGAATAGACTCACGTCCCGGTGCAGTATTCAGCTCCGCTTCTTAGTGTACAGCACAAATGTCATTGTAAAAATATATACATAAGTGCATATCAAAGTAAATTTAAATGTTAGCGGTGTTCATGTGTGAGTGTGTGGCGCGGCGGGGGCGATGTACTGGAGGGCTTAATTTATTCTTGTTTCGTTGGGGGGCTCTGTGTGTGTGTGGGACGGTGGCGTAGCTAGGGCCAATGCTGGCCACACGTTCCTATTTACTTGCGCGAACTCGGACTCGAACAGGCATACAAGTGATGTGTTGTCAATAACAATTGTGCAAATTAATTTTCTGAAGTCGTGTATTTGTGCAAGTCTAAATTTACGCAAGTAAACTGCTACGTGTGTATATAATTTAGACGCGGGTGAAGTTGCATCTACGAGGCCATTTTCTTTCATCAATCTGAAGCTAACTAGATGTTTAAACTTACAGTGAAATCAGGACCATTTAAGTTATTGAGTGGGTAGGGGTAGGGCGGGTATGATGGATATAGTTATAACAAAGTCCTATAATTTAATCAATATATGTTTTATTCTTCCAAATTAAAATTTTATACAAAGGTAACATAGTAATCTGTCATTCGTAACCATGGGATCAACCAAATCCTGAAACTCATTCGGTAAATCTTATCTTAACAGAACCATAATTGCCAATCATATTATCCATCGTGTTTAACCAGGGCAGGTAAGATGGATCATTGTAATGGGCGAGACGGAGCTCGACATAACAGACGAGTTACCTTCCATTACAATCATCGTAAAAGTACAATCCATAACATAAATAGGATGAACACAGGAGCTTTTTCGATGAGGTTTCCTGCGGTAGGTAGTTCAGTATCAGTATTAGCGTCTGGCTGGTTCAATGTAGAAGCTGCAGCAAATATTTCGTCTCCAAATACGTTTTAGTTACAGGGGTAGATACCACTTGTTACAAATCCTTTTATGGCATTTAAAGCCCATGCTCCTTTAGGATAAGCAGGGCAAAACAATCTACACAGCATGTCTTAATGGACCGTAATCAGCAACATCTAATGGCTACAGCCAATGTGTAGTATGCAGCGGAAACGACGGAGAAATTGTATTATTTTCTCTAGCATATTCTAAGGATGGGTGGTATTTGTGGGACTCGTGATTGTCCAGTAACAGAAGTACTTTATTAGCTGACGACGGTCACACATGTTCCACAAAAAATGGAGCCAGTCGTAAAATTTCTCACTATTAACCCAGCCACTATCTGTTACAGAAGCTTGTGGTCCAGTAAGCGATCCGACTCGTTCTTCCTTTTGAAAATAAAAAATAGTGGTATATGAGATCCAGTAGCGTTACAGCAACATATAACTGTTGTAAGTACGCTCCCCTCTAACCTATAAACGATTCCAAGTTGCGTTTCCTTGAGTTGTTAGATTTTTTGGAGGCTTAGTTTTGGAGAACTTTTGGAAGTTTTAATCCCTGTTTCAGCCAGGTTGTAGATCCTAGATGGCTCAATATTACTTTTTATCATTTGTTCTTCTAAGAGTGCGCAGAAGTGGCCAACTTGAGTTTTGTTAAATCCTTTGAGTCTTGCTATGTAAGTTGGTTCGGGGGCACGCAGTGCAATATTTGGGTTTCGCTTTTGAAAAATTTTGAACCAACATTTTCCAGCCATATCATCTTGGAATCATGTTTTCTTGTTTTTAGCTTTCGCAAATTGTCCTGCTAGTTGCAAGAACTTTTTTCTCGTCAAGCCATAAAAAAGTGAGTCCACTTTTTGTATGTATTCTACTAATTGCTTCTCTTCATTTGGTGAAAATATTCTGCCAAAATTTTTGTCCGAAGAATTTGTCTGCAGATGCCTATTTTATAGAAGCTTGGCGTATATACGAACTCTTAGCCTCTGCCATAGCTTGTTCAAGCGTCACTGAATGCCAGGCTCTACGCTGAGATTTTCTTTTATACGTGCTAACATTCTGTGTAAACAGGCACCTACAACCTACATAAATTTCAATTATTAATAATTAATTGCATATAACTGCAGCCTGCGCACAATTTTCTTTTATATTATAAAATTAACGATACAGCTAAAACTGCTGCATACTACATGAGGCTTCTATTATACGCGGCCAAGTAACTAGTCTAATTTTTAATATCTAGAAGGCAAGATGGATGTATAAAAAAATACAGATCCATCTTGCCCCACCTCAGTCATATACACCTAACCTCTCTATAGAAAAACAATAAAAGTACACATGAATCCTTTTAAAATGACATGTTTAATGTTCTATTACCAATAAAAAGCAGAAAGCCACAAGAAATATACGTAAATAATGTAATTAAACATCATAATTTACGTTTCAAGCATCGATATCTGGAACCGCCAAGCAGTATTAAACACCTTGGCAACCGTCGAGCGCGCGTTGCTGGCGCCAACTGTGTGGGAGAGGGGTGTCGCGCCTGGGCATTGTAATTGTGGCGTTTGGTGTTTCGCGCGCTTTGTTACAATTTAGTATATGTCCATCTTACCCGCAATATTCGTCATGCCCGCCCTTCCCCTATGTACGATATATTGAATGTCTTGTGGTGTTAGACGCAAAATATGTTCAGTAACAAGCACTAAATATTAGTTGGCGCTAGACGAGTACAATGGACGAATACAAGTTTGGCATTTAACAACATTGGGACCGCCGTAGCGTGTTGGCACATTCTGTATGGTATTAATTCAACCGACGCTCATCAGGAGGCGTCGTTTGTAGTTTCACATAAAATGGTTCGCGTATACGTCCGAAATGAAACTCATTCCGTTTTAGTATGTTGCACTCGAGCGGCCGAGGCATTTTATGCTTTAACTTTTCTAATTATTTTTAAGGACTCTTAATATATCAGGGCTGTGCCGAGCGTCGATCAGAGTGAGTGCTTCCGTTAGCTCCAGTGTGATATTCTAATGTTGGCGAGTTTCAAGTAAACTTAATTATATGCAAACTAACAGCACTAGTTTTGCCAAAGACCCTGGTCATCGTATTTCACCTAACCAACCCTTGACGATTTTAAAATGTGTTGTCTGTTAATGTTGTCGCTATATTATCTCGAAGAAGCTAAAATTATATCTTTATTGAATGAATTATTTTTAATGAATTAATATGTTTTTGTCGTTAATCATTAAGTTTATATTTTTTGGTCCAATTGGTATTACAAACAATGATGTAGCTTGTAAAATTTTCTAATCTTATTTGAAAAATGTTTAAAAAGTTTAGGTTTACGTTTATTTTTTAGTTTTGTTTTTAATTCTCGACACGACTGAATCTTGTGTGAATTTGCCACCATCCGCTTGGCCGGTTATAATCCTTGTTTCCGCTACGTTGGACCCTTCTATTCTCAGTTTTGTTTCTCAGAGATAAACTTGTGGGGCCAATGAAACGAAAAAAGGAAGTACAAATGAAACGACATTCGTCGCAATTAAACTTTAAGATTACTTCCAAATGACATTTCTCACTGTCTAGTGGTAGTCTCCTGTCGCTACAATACTTTGGTACTCGTATTTATTTGCTTTTAATCGAGAAAATAATGTCTTAGTATTTCCGAGTGGGTTGTTTGTGAATATATTTGATGTACCCAGACCAGACAGTGTAGAGTAACTTTGTCACCTCATTACATTACGCTTATAAAATAGATGTGTGTTGTGAACACGAAACGTCTGACATTGCAAACGGATATCGCTCGAGAGACTACGTAAAAAATAAATATTTTTGAAGCCAAACATTTTGATACCGATTACACATTTATATCTCCAATACACACGTAATATTTTTTGTAATATGTTTACACTGTCGGACGCGCAGTGCCGAGCGGCCAGCGGCTGCTGATAACAGAATACAACGACTTAGTACGTACAGAGAGCGGCGGCGCTCACAGGAGCCTGCTGTACACGCCGACAATATTGTTACATCGTACTCGTTACATTTACATTGTGGGTTCTGTACCAACGGTTCATTGTGGCGTTGACTAGACATGGGCGAAGTTGTAGTAGCGAGGCTCTTTTTAAAAGTAGTTACCCGGACCCTGCGAGGCCCCTTTCTGAGTGAGGCCCCACACTTCGCTCACGCCTATCTACGTCTCTGCTTCATTGGTAACGTCTTGATCAATGTTCGTTTTAGATCTGCTAATTAGCGACAAGTTTTACAATTGACGAGATTATTGCAATTGGATATCGGAGTCTACGAATAGGAATATAATTTGTTTGCAGTGTTATATGGTGCTTAGTAGATACCAAGTGACAGCTGTGAGTACTGGATATGGGATTATCTGTGATCTGTGACATAAACATCGGGTTTTTGTCATTTTCATACGAGTTCTGTACAATTGTGAATAATACGGCTAGAGCGTCAGTTGATGTTTATGCAGTCGAAACGGAACGGAAGTATCATTTCATCGTGTATCATTAGGTTTAGAAGAGATCTCAGAGAAAATTTTACGAGGTTACAAAAAAAGCAAGGAATCAATGTCACTCGCGGATCCCACGCTTGTGGACACGTCACAGACTGTACTTGTATACACAGACAACTGTTGCAGATGTAAAGCCAGGCCCCCGACAGATCTTCAATGTGAATCAATTTGACCAAACCTACATTATCGATATACAAGCATGTTCCTAGCTCTGGGGGTCTGTAGGAGCGCGGGTCGTATCAACCTGATTGTGAAATTTTTGACAGCATGTTTTTATGTAGCAATTTGTGTTTTTTAAATGAAAGTGAAAGGTGCAATGTTATTTAGTGTGTGTACGGAGCGCGGCGTTATTGCGAGTCGCGGCGGAAGACTGAGGAATATTCCAGTTGTGAACGTACGTGCGAGTTACTTGTTGATTGAATATAAATATAAAGTCATATATATATATATAGTTAGGTTATATTTTTTAATAAATATAATATTGAGATATGTAATATATTGGTGTCTTTGCATTTTTTATATCCTATCCTAAACTCTGCCAATCGCAAGCTATTGCTGTTGTATTGTTATTGTAGGCTGGTTTCACAGTTGTCCTGGCGACCCGCGAGGCCGATACCGTGTGTACCGCTCAGGATTCAGAAAACTGATTCAGCACGATAGGTCTTAACTCATCCCTTAGACGGGCTACTGGTATGTTACGAGCCGCACGACACGCTACAGAAATCTTAACTTACATTTTACGTAATAAAGGAGTAGTAAAATGAGGCGATGTAACATATATATTATTTTTAATCTGTAATAAAGTCGTCTATGGGAAAGGATCTGAAGGATTTACTCCAGATTTCCGTGAAGGCCGTGCTGACCAGATCGTTGATCAGAGGTCTGATGACTGCGAACCCTGGCTTCCATGTGGCGTTGATTATTGAGTCTAGGACACGTTCTGTAAAGAAATAATTATTAGGCAGTTTCTATTGGTTTCACGCAACAAATTAATTGTAGTCACTATTACGAAGACCTGTCGGTAGGTATTAAACCTTCTATGGCCCCATTAAGCAATGGCATTGCTGAATTGAAGCTCGCTCGCAAATTACTGGCGTGAACTTATGACCTGTCGGTTTTGGTGCAGATGTCCAGAATCCAGATAGCCATCAAGAAATGAAAACGTTGGCAGTAGACGCCCCGACATATCCGCACAACAACTCTTTTTCCTGCAACTAGCTTGTAATAAAGCGTGACACATATGACTATAGGCCATAAATTATTTGAATCTTATGATTAGTGTTTACTCCACCCATTAGATTTCTTCCTCGTAGTAAGTTGCCCACATGTATCTCCATATCTCCTATGTGGTCGATCTCTACGTGCACATCCACGCCAGTTCCGTTTCGCTTCAATCTTGTGGTCTGCGAATAGTCTCGTAGCGTGAGGTTCCAGTGCCCGGAACGCGACACGCCCAGGCCTAACGCACCTCCCTGTGGAAATAGGGAACGTACACCTCAGGATATGATTTTTACCATATTGCCTCTTATAAGACATGGGCACATGCTTCCTGCACTGTCGACACTTCAGGGCAAGAGGTTCCTGCGCTCTTCACCAGATACCTAGATCATACAGTCTTGGTAGACTGGACCAGTGCCACCCTGGTACACGTATTAGACAGGCATATGATAATGACATGTGTGTAAAAACCTATTCTAATTTTCGTGTTGCAATAAAAATAAATAGATTTAAAATTGGTATAGGTAATGGATTCGCATCAATTTTAAACAACATATTAGTGTCATTGTTCTAAGTATTATTATACTGCAAGTAAGCACCTGAAATTCGTATTCTCCTTCGAGCGATTTTTCGGGAAAGTATTGCGAGTAAATTATCCTGTTATTTGCCCAGTCAGTCCTGAAAATTTAAATAAATCTGGTGTATAAATAACAATCAGTCCTGAAAATTTAAATTAAATTGCTGTATAAAAGTGTAAAATAAAATAAGCTGGATTAGACTAGATGGGCCAGGAGCAAAGCAGCTCCTTTCCACAATATAATGGCGTCTAGTGATTATTAAGTATGCTGTCGCGTTTCCTGTAATTTTTGACAATTGGATCGAAACGACCACGTGCGGTTCTGACTTTCTAATCGAAGATACTGTATAAAATTTTATTTATTATTATATATAATTACATAAATTGACTTAAAAAGGTAGTGCCATGCTGAATTGCAGCAGAATTGGGCCAGCCCGATCGGGGAGGTACCTGTCGTTCATATAATACCGCCGTAAAGTGTCTTTAGTGTGGCGTTTCGTGCGGTTTGTGAGAAATCGGTGGCCCATTGGAGGGAGGGGAAAGGAGGGCAGCGCATCGGCATAGTAATTATGTGGATGTTCATGGGTGTCGGTAGTCGAAAAAAGTCGCCGATTTCTCGTTTGCCCCATTCTATATAAAAAAAAAATGTTATGGCGGCATCAGAAATAGCTATCTCT